>VZTT01068659.1:12792-26868 GCA_013400855.1 Buphagus erythrorhynchus
GATATAAAAAACCAAAAAAAAAAAAAAATCCCCTGCTTTGTTTTGTTGCAGTGTAAATAAATCAGTCAATTAAATAAAGTAGATGTGTAAAGGATTTTAGATACATTATATTCAGTATCCAGTATCAACAAAATGCACTTAAGAAATATCTAACACTTTCCATGATGACTCTCTTGCCATGGACTAGATCAGTCACCTTTACATCTCTTATTCCTATTGTTCTGCATAAAAGCCAAGATTATAGATAATTTATCATTATTATTATTTCTATTCCCAAGTTGTTTATTTTGCAGTTGATACCACTCCACGATTTTGTGGCTTTCTTCTCTGCTACAGCCTAAAAAATGAAATTTTCTTAGCTTTTACTCTACATGTAAACAAGTGATTTACGTAATTTTGCATATATTTTTCTGTGAAAGATTACATAAGAGTGCAGAAATTAATTCCTAAATACTGATTTTTCATAATTAAAAAGTAAGAAAAAAAAAAAAAAAACAATAAAACAACCTAAACAGGCTAGGAAGGGCACTGATTTTTGCAAGTACTCCAGGTTCAGCAAGGCAAAGCTAAGACTTTGTAATGGAGTTTTCTGTAGAACATCTAAATGCTACCGTAGTCTAGTCCAAACTCTTATTTTCACTGAAAATGGACCAGATTTTGCCACCTTCATCTTGGAAAGAACATTACTCTGCACGAAGTTGTTGAAACTGCTCATACATAAAATGCTGCTAAATGTGAATTCCAAAATTAGAAAAATATGCTTATGTCCATGCAGATTATGTTTAAACACCAGTCACAGACATGAGCATACAAAAACTTCATGTCATTTGGGTATTTAATTTAGCAAGGCTTTAAATCAAGTAATGAATAGACCCATACAAATTCTTTTTTGTTGAGAATTTAACACATGATTTCTGGTTGGGGCACCTTCAGAGTACCTTGGGCAGGCCTTATAATAGTAGAGCTGAAACCACAGTGTAGCATTTTTCCTCATCCTGCCACTGAAAGAATCTGAAATGCATTTTTCTGCAAGAAATTTAGTGTGAGTTTTACCATTTGCTGCATTCTTTTGCAAGTTAAGTTTTACTTTAAAAGAAGACTTATGGTCTTCAATAGATCATTGAGTTCTGTTGTCAGGTTACCCAGAAACATATATTTGCCTAAAAACATACTCAAAATGCTTCTCCTGAAATTGCTTGTTTAACTATTGAATAGAATAATAACAGTTTGTGTAAGGTTCTAGGATATTATGAAAGACTTCTTTATTAAAGAAGAATTATTGATTAAAAAATCTAAATTAGATAATGATTTATTTCAAAAGAGTATAATTTCTGATGCACATTATTAATTGCCATGACACTATGTGTGTGCTCTTTTCTCCTCTTGTCTAGGCAGGACTAATTTTTCTGGCTATTTTCTACCATAACAAATATTTCTTCGAAACAGTTTTTTTGGTTTGTTTTGGTTTGGTTTTTTTCCTCATATCACTGTCACTTACCACCAAAGCACCAATTTTAATCTCATTTGTCCTAACAATCAAACAAATATTGAACAAATATCAAGTGGTGTTTCAGTCATGTTCTATGCCTCTAGCCTTCAAACTTCAGTCTCATCCCTTTGTCTGTTTTTCTCTTTACCTAGTTCTTATTAAATCAGCTATCTGGGAACATTCTGGCCAACTGTATTGCAATATATACCCTAAAGGTATAAGTTGAGTTTATCTCCACTGCAATAAATGCCTAAAACTAGACACCACTATAAACCTTCCCAAAACTCATTGTCATGTTGTTGTTCTCAACTATTTGTACCTTGTCTATTCCTCACTAACTCTTTGAAAACCTATATAATAGTATGACTTTTCTTTTTTCCTGTGGCATGACTTATTGAATTGGAAAATAAGGTTAAAATACTTTCTTTACAAAATATAGTAGAATGTATTTTCTTTTCTCACTGAGTGAATGTTTTCTATACGCATACAAAAACTTCTTTATATGTGAAATATGTGATATATTGAACATACAACCATTTTTGCAATTCTGAACTCTACCTGGTAGACCAAAATAATATGCAGTTATTTCACACATGGCCTGAAATATACGTAAGAAACACTACTGACCTTATTATAATTCAAAAGGAGAAAAGTTGTAATTTTTAATAAAACTTCCTGTNTCAAAAGGAGAAAAGTTGCAATTTTTAATAAAACTTCCTGTAATCTATATTTAATGAAAATCTTCCTTTATTGATGTTTTAGTGAACATTTAAAATATCTGAACTCTGGTTTTTACTAGATTCTGTTCCTATTTTAAATTAATCTTTTAAATTTTTTTTAAACTATCTTCTTTCCTTAACATTTAGTCTGAATTGTGTAAGACGCACTCTGATTTTAGTTAGGTAGGTGAAAGCCACTGTGTTGACCAGCTGTAGCATGTTTCAATTCCCAGTGAATACACAGACCCTTATGTCTGTGAATATCATATTTTTAACTAGACTGGCTAGTCCTAATCCTATTTAGCACATTATTGGCATAAAAATAATTGACTGTTTTTCTGTGTAGTACATGCTTTAATATGAAGCCTAGAATATATTTCAGAGTGCACAGACTAAGGATCTAAAACCATCAGAGTGAAACTTTATAAGGCTTACTAAAAGCCCTGAGTTATCTCTGGTGAGTTCCTTCTCAACAAAAGCAAATTGTCATCAGTTCAATAGAAATCTCGCAAAATACTTAACAGTGACCTCCCCTCACTTCCATTGCCTGTCTCCGTACCTGGTACTCAGTGTCTTCATTATGTCCTGAGTTTATAGCTCAGCAGTATTTTCCCTTTCAGACTGCAACTGCTCTTCTGAATGTTCTGAAACCCATTTTCCCCATGAGCCCCAGTTGTTTGATGAAGTCAATATAAACAAAATAATTTCATTATCACAGCTTTACCTCTTTGGGGCTTGTCATACAGCCCATTTAGGCACACAACTCGCCTTTCCTGACAGGGAAAGCTGTGTGCTGGGGACATCTCACAAGTTCAGCCCTTTCATGTCCCCTCTTTTACCTTGCTTCTTTCTTTGTCCCTTCAGTTCGATAGGCAATAGCCTTCTCTCTGTGGCCTGAGACCCTACATTTAGTTACTACAAGCTATTTTTCTGTGCATATATACAAGTCACTTTGTCTGCTCAGATCCAGTTGATCCTTATTATCCTAGGCATTCTGGCATTCTCTCTGTATTAAATTCTTATCTAAAGAGTTTAACAGCCTCTCAGGGGCAAGAGGATTTTTTTTTGTAATTTTATATACCAGTTTTATATACCAGTTTCTTTATGTAAACATACAGAAACATAACTTATAAGTCTAAATTGTGCTTGAGACTTAGTCTTCCTCCACAGACAAAATTTGAGTAAAAAGTGAATGGATTTCTCTTGTATGCAGAGGTGATTTACTCTAAGACAGAGAAGGACTGACCTGCAGTGTAAATTATGTAATTCTCAAGCAGAAAATATGAAACTCTTTAATAAATATCACTTTCCTACCACTGTCAAACAGGTACCTGTTGTCAGATGAGAAGTCTTAGGAGACTGGTATGGCAACAGAGAAATAATTTTAATTTATTAGTGGAGATTTCTTTTTTACAAGAAGGAATGAAGGCTTATATCATTACCACACTAAGAGGCTCCATCCACCAGCTGAGCGGGTTGGAAGCTAAAATGAGTAAATAAAGAAGCTGGCAATATCGAAGGATGAAGCAAAGAAGAAAGACTGCTTAACCTTTAAAGTTAGCCTCAGGGCTTTTCTTTTTGTTTGTTTGTTTTAAAGGATTAGTTTTTTTGTATCTCTAAAATCTCCACCATTATGAATTGCAGAAGGTGTAGGTAAGGACATTTGCTCCATTTCCCAGCTGGGGACAGTTCAACATTCAGTGAAACACTATGAAGGCCCAATCTTCACAAGTTCATACAAGGTGAATATTCACTTGGTCTATCCTCTTCTAAAACGCTTTCAAATTTCTCAGAAAATTTCAAACATGATTTGAAGAAATGTGAGTTGAGTTCTAAACATCCTTTCAAGATAGGCCCTCCATTGAGCTTGTTTCTAATGTGGAACTGTAAAAAAAAACAAAAGCAAAAACAAAGCAAAACAAAACAAAACAAAGCAAAACAAAAAAAAAAAAAAAAGGAGGAAGGAATCATCATACCTTTAGCACTAACTTGTAAGGCTGATACACCAGGTTTAGAAGAGGTACTTCTCATATGGGGAATAAATAATGGCTATAAAAATAATTACTACATCTGCAGATTCCAAAATTCTACATAAGATTTTTTGCAAAAGTTGCAAGGTTGTAATATGCTTTACAATTCCATTTCACAAATGTGGAGAGAATAAAAATGAAGGCTCTTGACAGTCTGGAGAATAATATTACCTTCTGATTACTGGATGCAGCACTTCAAAGTTTTTCATTTCAGTGTATTTATACAATAAATTCGGGTCATTTCAAGCCATAGCTCTGAAAATTTTCTAGTGAGAAGCATAGTTTTGGATAAAGGAACTAAACATAAAAAGTTATATCACAAAGGTAATTCGGCACTGGTATAGTGGGAAACTTATGTCAAAATTCTTCCCCAGGTAGAGAGTCATAAATGCCAGAGCTGTCAGATAAATTACTAGAAAATCTAGCAAACAAATGCCTAGATAAAATAATCTGACCAAAATAAACAGTTCTAGCAGCATCTTTATGTAAATTTTATAGTAGATGAACTGGAAATTATGACAATGAAGGTCAGAAGGTCTCTCTATCACAATGTTAGCATTTCAATAATCCTTTATTAGCACTGTAATTAGAAAATCCATAGCATGATTAGCTTTCTGTATTTTCTCTCATACTTCCTCTCTATACTATAGCTTCCCTTCAAATTTTCTTCTAAAAATATGGAACTTACAAACAAATAAGCACAAGTTATACACTTAGATCATAAAAACCAGAAAATATTATAAAAATTTTATTGCAAAATTTATATAAAATTAGATAGTCCTAAATGATGAAAATGGAATTACCATCTTTGAATAACCTCTATAGTTCACTGTTGTGCTACAAATGGGAACATGGATTCATTTATTATAACTCGGGGGTTTTATTCTGAAGCAGTACAATGAACATTTTTCTCTTCACTTTGATTGTATTCTGCATTAATTAAAATGTTTTGCATAGTTTCTTTTAGTAGTGACATTTATAAAATTCGACAAAAGGCTCTGTGTCTGATAGCGAATAATGTCTTTGCAACCATCAAGGTGAGACAAAAGCAATATCAATGATAAATCACTATAATGAAATAAATTAACATGGAGAGATAATGTTATGTTGAAACAACTGCTACTTCCTAACCAAGGAGCTTATTCTGAGCCTGAAGCAGGTTGTCTTCTCAGCTATGCTGTAATCCATTTTAAATTGATAGAAGCACAGAATATGAGTTTTAATCTGATCATACAGTCTTTCTTCTCTTAGGATCAGACTAAAACCTTTCTCTGACATTACTGCCCATAATGCCATTGAAAATTATACGTGAAATGATAGAATTTTTAATGTGAATTGCAGCTCCTCCCAGAAGCAGAACCAGTGCATTAGTGCCATAATAGTGCTGAACAAAAGCATGAATAGGAAAAACCCATTATGTGGCTGTCCTATGACCACCTTGTTTGCCTGTTTTCTCATTCTCAAGGAAATAGACATGACTCTGATTTCAGTAACAAACTTGACAGCATGTTAGGCTGCAGTGTGGGATTTTTTTGCTGATCTGGGGTATCACAGATGTATTGTTCTGCACAAAACCAAATTTATTTCTTTTTCTTTCAAAATGCAAGCTCTTAAAATACTCATGAAAGAGAAGAAATACAATCCAAAAGTAATGTGAGTGTGTTTCTGTATGCATAGTAAAATGAGAAACACAATTTTCCTTTTTTGCTGTTTGTGCATTAAGCATGCCTGGGGTTTGAGAATAAAAAAAAATTATATGTAGCAAAATATAAAATGTTTACTCATCTCCAACTCGAAATCAGAATATGGAATCTAGAGCCAACCTTTAATTTTATTTGTTCTAGAACAAAAAGAAAAAAAAACCCTCTAGGTGTAATAAAATGCATTTGTACTCATTAACTTTAGGAAGGTGTTTGTGCCTAACAAGTAATAGAAAAAATTCAGTCTTAGAGACTCAAATAGATTCACATCAAAAGACAGTTCATTGTGGCTGTGCATTTTTACAGCACATGTTTCTGCTCCAGAATAAAAAAGTGAAATATTTATTAGAGATCATAAAAAGAGATTATAACAAATTGATTCTACTCCACTTTGCAAGAAAACTTCCAAATGCTGTAATTCTTTGTGAGGGAGAATTAATCACGCTGTGTGGCTCTTTCCCAGGAGCCAGAGTTTCTCACAATCTCTGGAAACCTGGACAGCTGAGAAACTGCTGGGCAAGAAGGAAAGCAGACAACTGAGGCTTCAGGCTCCCAGCTCAATGGGCCTCCTGAGCAGCTCACAGCAGAGCCAGCATGCCAGGACATTGCACAGCCACACTGACAGGCAGCCATGCCCAGTGCAACCCACTTCACCATGGTCTGCTTTCCAGCAGACAGCTGCTAAGGGGTATGCCACCCCGCAGAAGACTTTCATTTTCACAGATTAGAAAATCCAGGAAAATAACTGTTTCGTATAATGTATTCCTTTCTTCTTAGTTTCTGGTCTGTCCAGTATCTTGGCATACATGTGTGCATACTCACACCTTCAGATAATTTCCATTAAATCTAGAAATTGAAGTTAAACTTTGAGATAACAATGCAACTTTGGGCACTAGAACAGGGGCCCCAGGGAAGTGGTCACAGCACCAAGCCTGACAGAGCTCAAGAAGTGTTTGGGCTATACCCTCAGGTATGTGGTGTGATTCTTGGAGATGGTGCTATGCTGGGCAGGAGTTGGACTCAAAGATCCTGACAGGTCCCTTCCAACTCAGCTTATTCTGTGGTTCTGTAATTATAGATATAATAAACTCTGGTTTTAATTCTACTTCATAAAATTCTACTAAGATAGCTCAGAGATTTAATTTAATAGTTTGATTTCAAATTGTGCAACACACCAGGATTTGACCTTGTGGTGTTTAAATATGCTTGAAATATCAAAGGAAATAAAGTCATTAAGCATTTTCTAGCATTTTAGTACCACAAATATTGCTTTGAGTCCCTAATGTTGCTATAAGCTTTATATAGCTTATATAATAATAATTGAAAATAGAGAAAATACATATTTCTGTGGTTTTAATAAGAACATGAATTCCAGTCTTGAGCTGAAATCCTCCTGTCTGCTCTGCTGTCTTGCATGCTGGGAAAAAGTAGCCTATTAAAACTTGTAAAATGTGAAAATAATATTCTTCTTTTTGTCTTCTTTTTGAGAAAGGAGAGAGTTTGGGAAACAGATACCTTTCTCACGGCAAGTATAGAGGAAAGAGTGGGAATTACCTCTGCTGCAGGTGGGAAGGTGCTGCCCTTGCCTTCCTACACCAAAGATCTTGGATCAAAATTTGAGTTGAAGTTGACTTGGAGTTCTGGAGAGAAGGTCAATGTGTAACCCACATGAGAGAAATGGGCTAACCTGACATTCTGCAGGACTGCTACCCTCATATTACTGTTCCACATTTGCAGCTGGTGTCATTGCCATAATAATCCTACGGAATTGCAAATAAGAAGCAAATTCCACATGGTGTGAATAAGAAAAAAGATCAGTTCATGAAGGTTTGTCCTGTATAATGTGGTCCACCAGCCCAAAATGTCATAGATTTTTATGCAGAATTTTTTATAAAGCAAGATATGTTGTTAAGATGTTTTACTGAGTTCCTCTGGTAAAAGATTTCTGCTTGAAATGATTTTACCTAATTCTAGCTTTTCAAATAAGTTTGGAAAGGCCAGTAAGCAGAACATTGATCTCAGAAGTATGTCAAAGCAGGTGTTTAAATTAATGTACAATTCATTTTACTGCATATCTAATTTCTTACAAATCATGAAAAATTTCCTTCTCTATGTAGGCATTTATACAGACTATTAGATCTAGTTCTAAATCATTAACCCCTCCAAGTTGCAATTATTCATAATGTATAATGTAACTTCCTTCTACATTTCCCTTTCTTGGTGGGTTCATAAATGTTCGTTTTACTTTTTAAAAACTCAGTAAAATAAAACAGAAGTTATTAATACACACAAAATCTGAGTCCATTCATTTATACAAGTGGGGAAACTTATCACTTAGCTTTTCTTCAATGATATTTTTCTGAGTACTTTCAACGAAAGCTGAAAGAAGTCAAGAAATTCTCAAAGTAAACCAGCACCCTTCTGCAGAGCATAAGTCAATCTGCAGTCAACTCAGGAATTTTCCCATGGATGTATTTACTCCATTATACAGAAACTCCAACTTACATTTTACTTGAAAGGTGAAAGGTAAAAGGTATTTTGTGCTGTTGCCACCAGCTCTGAAGCATTATGCAGTACAGGATTGAAAAAAACACATCCTGCATACATTTTGTGCATGTGTATTTGCATGTAGTTGATATTTGTCATATGACCAACCACGTTCATCTAATTATTTTTATTTTTATAAGTATAGAAGAACCTCATTCTTTTGACTTCTTTAAGAAAGGTGATCACTGAAGCACATCCTACAACCTCCCCCTCCACAAAACGTAGCTAGTATGCTCTCCTGTTGCAAGCCAATCCATCGATTCCATAGCCCTTGAACAAAAATCTCCTGCGTCTTGCCTCACGAGAGAAGCATTCCCCATTTTGAGGAATTCATAAGGGCAAAGGCTTTGTAGTCAGTATGACTGCAGCCTTAAGTAGAACCCCAAGGATAAGACACACTGCAACACCATATCTGGGAAAACCCTGTCACTTATTTGCTTCAGATGATAAAGAGCAAGTTAAAGTATGATCTTCAAGCTCAGCTCCTCACTGTTTTTCTTGTTTATTCCTTTACTGAGCTAGAAAAAAGAACGAAACTTTTTCAGAAGTCCTACTGTGATTCTGGAGTGTGTCAGGCATCCAAACCTGCCATTCATGTTGGTGAAACACCCGATGTACAGCTTCAGCTGTGTGTCACGGTTTCTCTGGGCTGTTAGCATGTACAGGGGGACAAAGATGCCTGCAGTGTGTATGGGATGCCCTTATCAGGTCAGTGCAAATATCACTGCAGGTTAGTATACATATTGTGACTGCAAGGTATGCAAGAAAACATTTCTCTCTGTTTCACCACGGCAGTAAACAATATTGAATATTCACAAAACTGGAGTGCTTTAAGAAACTCGCCTGTGAAACTCCAGACTCTGTGCTGCTTTTTACTAACATTTTTATGGCATGTTTCTCTAAAGGAGGAGGATGAGGAGCTCTTGAGCTGCATTTTACAGACAAGAAGGTTGTAGTAATTTGCTTCTTCCACCAAAATGGAATGGTCTGAGAAAGTAAAACTGAAAGATTAATTTTGTTCAAAGGCAAAAAAATGAGAATGATCTCATTATTACATCAAACCTCCAAACAGTGAGAAATCTTGGATCAGTGTTATATCTATAGCCTAAATTTTTGAAATTAATTTGGATTTATTGTTTCTTAGGGTACTGCCTGAAACACAAATTTTCTTAGGAATTCCTTGTTTTCATTCTCAGTAACATTATTTGTAAACCTAGTTTTTTTCTCTCATTTTATGAGTTTTCGTGTAGTCTTTTCAGATTAGCAAAAGGTAGTCCCGATTTTCATTATTTTCCTCTACGTCTCTTTCATCTGCACTGGTTGAAATTTCAGAGCAGACTCTTACAAGCATCCTGAAATCTTTTCATAGTAAAGAGATTTTTCTGAGTATATAACAGGCCTCACTAGCCAGGGACTGTCACAGTGCCCCAGCCAGGAGCAGGGCAGCCAGAGGTCACCAAGGCAGACCCAGGTCCAGGCATCAGGTCCCTCCCTGGGAACAGGTCCAGCCAGTCTGGGACATTGCCCTGTGGGAGGGTGTCAGACACAGTCTGGGGTTAGGAGCATGGCATACAGAGACAGCCCCAAGGCTCACTGAGGGGATGAATCTGCTCATGTGGGATGAGGAACAGTAGGTAAAGAGCACTCAGCATTGTAATTTTTAACTCCGAGGTGGCTGTGGTATCCCCCTTTTTGTTTATCACCAAACAGTAAGTTAAGCTTAACTATAAATAACATGAAATGGCACCCTCAGGCTGCAGTTCCTCACTGTGGGTTGAGGGAAATTAGGGCTGCATGCCCCACTGCCCACCTTCAGCAACTGCAGCTTTCACTCACCCTTTCAGCAAGAAAACCTTTTGTGAGCAGGGAGAGAGCTACTTGCCTTCTCTCACAAGTTATGTTGTTCATTTTACCACAGGACAAGGTCTCAGCTCACTGTGAAAGGCCACCTGCTTTTTTTGAATTGCAGGAATGCTATAACCATGCATGAGTGAAGTGTCATTCCTAAAGAAACTGGAAAGCAATGCAACATTCCCTCTACAACAAAGCAGTATATTCATACATCTTTCAAGACAAAAGAATAACTATCATAAGGACTCGGTGACGTGTGCATTCTCTGAGTGTTTAAAGCGTGAAAGTCTGTGGCCTCTTGCTATCTGTATAAAGCAAGCAAAGACTTCTGCCCCTCTGAGTGATTCTGGCTTTTCATCTGGCTTTTGTTACTTAACTGAGCTATATTTGAATGCTTTAGGAAAAATATAGACATGTTTTTGTGGTTAAGGGCTTTTTTAAGGCTGAGAGTTAATGCAATCTCTTTAAAGCACACTAAATTGTTCACTGAAGTAGGACTGTAGAATCTCAAATATGTTTTTTTATTTATTTTCTCTGTAAACTTGGAAATTTCTCTTAAAAATGGATGGATTGAAAGTAAAACAAGTTGGTAGACAACAGATAAGTTTTATTGCAGTGTAGTAAGAATGCTCATGGAAACCATATGGAACTTTGAATTTAATCATGAGTACAGGGAAATACATAAAACCAAAAGCATTGTAGGATCTGTTATTCAGATTATTAAGACTATTTAACAACAGTGAAGATTGCCAAAGTCACAAAGTCCAAATACTGTCTGAACAAACATGGAACCTATCAGCTGAATCAAACCACAATGGGAATTGTGTCTCAAGGTAAATAACGTGTACATCTTAAATAAGCTGTAATTGGCTAATTAAATAATTTGAAAAACATTGCAGGGGCTAGGGCTATGTTATTTAATTTTAACTACTGAATCTAAAGTCTCCCTGCAGTATCAAATAATGTCATATTCTAATTAAATTCCTTCCCTGAACTAATAGAAATCCTTAAAAATTATGACAATAAAAGCAGCTAATTAGAACTAGCAAATATAAGTCAAAAATTTAATAAAATAAAAATGCCCCTGGTTAATATTAACAATGGCATCTTTCTTTGACACTTAAACTAAAATGTCCTGCTCAAAATATATAAATAAAAAAGGTTCCATTATCAGCTTTTTTGAGTAGAATATTAAAATAATTGACTCCATGCAGATGATTGCTGCATTACAATCCTAACTTTGAATCCATGCAGAGAGTCAGATGAATGGTTATCATTCTGTCCTAGGGTGACATTATTCAAATGCTCAATGGACAGTCAGAGAAGCAGACACTGACATTTCGTGTGTAGAGAAGGGTGTGAGGCTCCTGGTGACCAAGGAAAAATAGCAAAAATAAAAGACCATTGAGAGTGTATTTGAGTCACTGATAAATTCACTGAATTGCAATAAGGAAGGGTTTCTATAATTTTCTGCCTTCTTTTCAAAATTAGACTCTTTTACATTCTCTTTGTGGAGGAAGGGACTCTCATAAAACAGAGATTATACAAACATAAACTCATAATGCTCTATTGAAGAGTTTGAACACTCTACCTGGAGTCTTCAAAAGGAGACAGTGCACAGGCTGTTTTACACAAAGCACAAGCCAAGGCAAGGCATGAAAACCAGGGACAAAATATCTTTTTTGCTGACAAATAAATGAAAACTTTTCTAATAACAGTGTATACGACTGATAAAGAATTGTCAAATCCCAGTATGTGACCTATTTCTTCCTCCCAGCTGAATCAATTATTCTAGACTCAAAAGAGCCAAGCACAGTCTCTCCTTTTGCTCCTCACCTATTCCAAGCACGGGCTAAGACTGTATGTAGTTAAATCTGTCTCAAGATATGTTTTTCATTAAAAGCAAATTGAATTGTCACTACCACAGGTATGAAGGATGCAAACTTGGTCGTCCTGATATGAGATAGATGGAGAAACAACAAGGGATAAAAGTGACTCAGGGAGAATTTTTAAGAAATAGATCTGTCTTAAGCCATCATAGCATCTGCTGCTTCTGGCTGATACCAAATTTTCTTCTTTCCTCTAAAATCAGATTTTACTGTCTTTTTCCCCTATGCTCTTGGGTTTCTGTCTGTGTGTAAAAGTAGGTCTGGTTTTATATACATACAAACCAGAAAGCTGGACCATAGCTACCAGGTCACTTGGCTCAATCTACTGCTTGGAAATCTTAAATGGAAAAGCTCATCTCTCCCTCCTGGATGTTTCATCTGATGCGACAGCTGCTCTGCCAGAACTGACCTGAAGGTGGTTCTGCCTGTGTTTGTAACCTGTGATCCAGGTAGTCCAACTAAAAATGTCCAACTAAATCTGTGTGCTTGAGTAAATATTTAGTCTAGACTACATGTTGATTGGTACCATATCTTAGCTGATTACCTTGAAAGCAGGAAAGGACTTTTGCTAATACCTTTTGGCAGACTGAATGATAAACCCACAGATACAGATTTTATTTTTGGTCTGTGTATAATATAGAATCAATGAACATATTTTTTTAGCATATTTTGTGTTGTACCTTTATTTTACCTGTACTCATCTCTCAGTTTTAATCTTTACTAGATCAGCATATTTCAGTGTTACATAATAAAATAAAATTAGTTTTGAGCAGGAAGTGCCTCTGTTTATTGAACCCATATATGTAGTTTTCCATCCAGATGTTAAATATCTATAGCCATGCATTTAAAATATGAGAATGTCAGAAAGTAACAGATCACTGAAACATAAAGTATTTATAGGAATGGACCAATTCAAACAATGAAAGAAATGAAAATAATTATTTGGGATATTTTAGGGCTATTTGTTTTAGCTGAGGGGATGGGGTGTGCAGGTGAATTTGTTTTGTTTTGTTTTTAGTTTGAAGGGACAATACATAGGAATATTAACAAAAAAAAATTAATTAAAGGACAATGTTGGAAAGTTTTGATGGACTAAGCTTAGAATCTTACTGTAAGCTAAGATTGTTTTAAAATGGAAAAATATTTTCTCAACTGGTTATATTTTTTCTGATGTTATGCACCATCACAATAGAATGTTAGTTGTGAATCCAACTTTTCTGTTAACCATGGAGGTTTAAAATTGCCATCTTCTACTGTACTATTTCTAAATCTATGTGATAGGACTGATGAATCTAGCAAACAATTTTTATCCTCTTCCACATGAAACATTACCTTAGGTGGAAAGTCAGTTGTGTTCACTGTGCAATGATGAGAAATAAAATAGGGTTTAAAAAAGTGCACACAACTGCACATGCACAAAAGGAATACATGTGTTTTGAGCAAGAAGTAATTTTCCGCAGAAGACTTATCCTCTACAAGATAACAAATAATTTTAAGTGATTATATAAAGCAATTTTTCACAAAAAATAAAATTCTTAGCAAAGTATCATGGAGAAACTCCATGATGACAACATTTTTCGGAGCTGACAAGGTAAACTTTTTGTACAATGATAAAAATATGATTGTTCCAGACCAGTGTCTGGATTTAGTAATTTAGCACTTTAAAGGTGATATTCTTAAAGGGATATGTATTTTTTCACAATTAGAAAAATTATTTAACAGTTTGTCTACATCAGTTCAAAGTATAATCATCAAAAATATCCTGTACTGGAAGCCAAATTCTGAAACATATGTTCATCCTTTTTCAGTTTATTTATTGCAGTTTATGTGAGTTGAGCAAGAGCATAAGTA
>VZTT01068660.1:4960-9960 GCA_013400855.1 Buphagus erythrorhynchus
TATCTTCTTACACTGTGCAGTTTCTTCTACTGTAAAACCACCAGAAAATTAACTCAACCTCAGAGAAATTTAAAACATTTATTTTTAATGGGAAACTTAAGTGTATTAATTTTTTTAAAAGTGATTTCTCTAATGCTACTGATTTCAAAAGTACTTTACAGTGATATCTCTCAGGTTAGTTGTATTTCCTAATTTCTAAATAAGATATAAGATTAAGTGATTCAGTAGAAATACAACTGATTTTCTACCCAAAGCCACATAAACAGTTTTTGGTTATAAAACTTTAACACATCCATTTATGTACTAAATTATTTAAGCAAATGTAATGCTTCCAAATTGTATTGTTTTGCAAGGTTTCTCTTGGAACCTTTGCCATTTATCATACATGCACTTCTGTCTTTTTTCTACTCAGAAGCACAGCATGAAAAAACTTCATTTCACATTGAAACATCGCTACATGGAACAGTGTGATGAAATGAGACANTTCTGGAGGAGAGTTTGTGTTATACTCTGGTAAACAGTTGGTCTACAGGAAGGATTGCATTTTATGCTGTGACTGATACATCAATTGTGAGACCTAAAATATGACTGATCTGAAAAGGGGAGTTCTGCCTATGACAGACTGTGTGCATGTGGAAGATTACAGGTAACATGCCTGGGCCTGCTGGGAGGTCACAACCTAAATCTCACCCAGGAGTTAATGTAACTATGCAATATATTCTGGTAAAATTATATCTCAAGTGTACTTAATGTCACTCTTCTAAATAGAGCAACACAAACAACTAAGGCCCCAAGCTCGTAGATGAGACCTTGATGTTATTTACATGCTTTATGTGAATGAGCACTTCCAAGAAAGATCTACAAGAAAAGCAGGTGTCTGAATGTTTGTAGGTTCTGTACCAGCAGCTTTGTAGAGCAGGAAAATACTGTTCATCTCTCACATGGGATTCCAAGAGCTGTGTGGTGTTAATGCATTAACACTGATCTGAAGCATTTCTGATTTTTAAAAAGCTAAAGATAAAATTGTAATATATAATTTTTATAACCTTCTAGATTAAATGAAGTGTGTTCAGGTTTATCTGAAAAGGCAAATTTACCCATTTGATGCACTTCTGTACATTAATATTTTCCCTGAGTGTTGTTTGCCTGGTGTAATCACATAATGCTTGGCCTTCTACATGGTCCCATGGAAATCACTGGCACTACTTCAAAAGCCAAGCCACAGAGTGGACCTGATTCAATTATGTACATAAGTGTGTGTTTAAGCAACAATTTATTGCTGTGACGTGAAACATACAGCAGTAAAGATGACGAAAGTCAAATATTTAGATACCAGTACACTGCACTGAAGCATACAGCTGTAAGGATGAAGAAAGAAAAGTCTTTAAACACCTATCATGAACTTTATATAAAAATATTTCTGCATCTCTTAGGATCACTCTATGTGACAAATTGAAGATGAGTGGGGAGATAAATCTAGCATCATAACCTACATTTAAATGTAGAAACTACACATCAGTGTTTCAAGTCTAAAATAGTTCATGCTGTAAAGTGAGGTGGTTTTTAATACATGAGCCTTGAATCCACTCAAAGCTGCTCTGTTTCCTAATCTCATTTACAGAAGTGTTTCTCATCATGCATAAGCTGTGAAGAGATGGCTGGGGAAAAAAAGAGTTGCATTAATTAAAAGGGAAGTTTCTGAAACAATGTCAGATGAAACTTCCCTTTCTGAAATTCAACTCTTCTCCCTTAACCAGCAATTTTTGTCCACTGTAGCACTATTATAATCAGTGGAAGCATTCCTCTTGACTCCAGTGAACAGAAGATCAAGACCTACAATGACCACAAGAGCAGCTCTTTGTCTCCTCAACAGTGGTTTTAAAAACTTTTGAAGTATAACACTGCTCCTTTAATCCTTTTCACAGATGTACTCCTCTATTGTCTCAAAATCAGGAGAGATTCTAATAAACTTTTACAATGGAAATTGAAACTGCCTTACTTTCTAGTGCTTAATGAAAATTGTGAAAATGGACTTGGATCATTACTAGATATTTTTTTAGAAATCAATTATACCAACAATTCTCTGTTTAATTCCAAAGTTCTTTTGATTGTTAAAACAGTATTGGAGCAGTATTGAAACATGTATTTTATGTATATGAGTCTTAACATGGTTTCGTGTCACAGATGTCACTATGAGACTCCCACAATGACAGCAAGAGACTCAAAAATAAGAGTTTAATTAAATAATTACTATTAAAATTGAGAAGCAACACACGAGGAAAACCGCTAGTTAATGCTTGGCTACAGTGAGGAGAGAAATGCTCCCCAGAGCTGAGTATCTGGGGATTTATGGACATGGATTACCTGTTTCAGGATGGCACTGCTGGCAGTAGCTCTCTGGAATGGACAATGAACTGTCCTGGATCCTGGGGATGGACACTGCCCCCTCTAACCAACACAACAGCTCATTGCACTGCACAGCACAAGCAAATAAACCCTCTGGACTATTTGTTCCTTCACTCTGTCTTTGTCCTCAGCTTCTCCAGAAAGCAGAAACTGCCTGAGCTCCCTTCTGTTTGTTTTGTATCCCCAGAGAAGTGCACGTGGGAGATCACCATGGATTCTGTTAACTGAGTGATCCTTCTGCAAAGCAGGCAGAGGCACTGGTGGAATGAAACTCAGGATAGCAATAGCCAGACAGAACCACGGGTGAGTGACCAACATTCCTCAAAGCAAAATAGGCAGCATATACATTATAAACATCCATGAAGTGATTTTTCTGTCTTTGAGTAATCCACAAGGTTTTTAGATGACAGGAGTGGCATAAGCCATGATTTAGATGCCCCTGTAGCAACAGAAAGAGGGGAAAGCACCAGACCCTAAGTGAGGCAGCCCCAGATGCTGTAACGTGATCCTCCACCAGCAAAGAAAAGCTGAACCTTCTCTGCCCAACATGAAGTAGAACGAACTTTCCAAAACATCACATCCTGAGTGGGGAAGGGCTGCTCACTGTGCTCCTGCTCTGGGGCAGGAGAAGCCCAGGTAGCAGGGCTGTACACCACAAAAAGTCACCACACCGGGACAAATCTCTGCTTTGGGGGGAGAGAAGCACTGCTCAAGTGAGTCCTTCTCCTGCCTGAAGGGCAAGAAGCCTCAACACTCTCTGCATTTGTAATTGCTGTTTATAGAGCTGAATACAGAGGACAAAAAGCCAAATAGATGTAGCAATAAGAATTTGCTTCCCATCTTGCAGGCAAAGGCAGGAACCATATTAAAATTTCTCTCATGCTCTCAATGCAGCACAATGGGCAGTCTGTATTTTAGAAAATGTTTTGCTTGTTCTCGCAGTAGAATTGAAGTAACTAGAAATGCTTTTCTTCAGCTCCAGTGTTAATATCCACATTTAACAGTTAATTCTTTGCTTAAATGTGCATATATCATTTATTGTACAGAGAGAATTCAGATACATGAAACTCAATGGAGTGGTACAGAATGTTTATTACCCATCCCTTCCAAGCTGACCTCTTCTTTCACTGGTATAAAATTCGTCAACCTGTAGACTTAAAAGTACTATCTCTGATTGTCAGACTACAATTAATTCTCATTTATTAGCATCTCAATAATCAAATCTTCAGAGCAGCAAATCATAGTGATACAGGCCAAGTTTTACTTCTTCATGCAGAGTGTGAAGCATTCTCACAGTACAACCTTCCTGCAAATGTTTGTTTCTTGCCAGGTCTTACACCACAGTACACTTAATTAGGCCACAGAAAACTGACATCCTGCATGCTTCCCAGGTGTACACAGACCCTGGTTCAAACAAAGATTACAGACCCAGTCCTGTGTCCCCAGTGTATGCAGAGCATTTGAGGCCAATAAAAAAACTAGAATCATAGAATTTCCTTTCATCAAACACTAGGATATTGTTCATGTAAGAAAAAACTCTCATAAAAATAAAATACTATTAGTCAGTCGGCAAGATACCAATGGTTTAATACTCATACAGCTCAAAATATTTAATGTTCAAATGTAGAAATATCTCCATTACTGCTTGAAAGCAAACAGAAAACCTTGTAACTCTAGCAATATATAGAAAGAAAGAGATGTACACACATACCTGGTTAGAGATACACCTGTGCAATTCAGTAACAAGTTGTAATTTCATGTCCCACTTCATCTGTACTTACTCCACGGCTATGTACTGCAGCCCCCATAGCTTATCAGAAAAAAATCTCTTTCTACAGATTGTAAACACAGAAATTGATCATGCCTTCCAAAGCTGTGTAAATCCAGCACTATTCCCTGTGGTAGGAATGGGTTACAAGGGCTTAGAAATTCCACAAAAGGGACATAAAATAGTCCACACTTTTCAGGATTTGTTTACACTGGCTAAACCCAGGACCCAGCACAGCAAAGCCCACGGCTAGGGCTCTTAGCCACGATGGTAATACAAAGAAATGACGGTAACAGTGCTTCTACCTCTGAAAGAATCTGAGATATTACATCTTTATGTTGCTTTATGCACAGAACTCTATTTTGTAGAATCATAGACTATTCGTAACATTTTATAGAGAGTAACATTTCTTTCCCTCAGTTGGCTTGTACTGCTGGACACCTGCCTTACAGATGGGGAGAGATGGAAAAAAATCAAATCAAAAGTATTTTTAAGCTCCCTAAAATAATTTAATAACTTTCTATGCAATCTGTGGCACCTCTTAAACACAAAATGATGAAATGCATGTTACACATGCACTATTCTGGAATGTGACTGCTTAAATTTCCTCTCAGCCCCCATGAATTGTGAGCCTTTCCCAGGAAAACCCCCAGATACCACCCAGTTGTGTTCTGTGGCCTTTGTGTGGCTCAGGGAAAGTTGAGGTCCCCTTCCACTTGAAAGAGCAGAGAATGCTATCCCACAATGGCACCTGCTTTCAGAATTAGAAGGTGCTGAGATCCAGAGTATTGCAGTTACTGTGAGTCCTTCCCAGTCTTGACAGAAG
>VZTT01068660.1:12460-63015 GCA_013400855.1 Buphagus erythrorhynchus
CAGATGCATTTGCCAAGAAATCTCTAATGTAATAAAATTAGACAATTTAACCAGCATGGTGGATTTGCCCACTTTTACTGTCAAGCATCAACACTGGCATTTAACCCCAGCATAGAGACACGTGACTAAACTTACAATGTAAGGTTAGCAAGACTGGTTTTCTTTTTCTTTTTCTTTTTTTTTTTTTTTTTTTTTTTTTTTTTTTTTTTTGTCAAATAATGCACTTTTTACTAACAGACCATGTGCTTACATTACATATGATAAACACAGTATCATGGGAGAAATGTATTAAAATGGATGTCAAAAGACAGATGAAATGTAAACCTGATATCCTTTCTTTCAGCATTAAATAATGTTATAGAAAGTTAAATAATGCACAAAACATACAGTGATCAGCCAAATGCTGTCTAACCCTATCAAACACAGGTCAATGCCATCATAGCAGTCGTCTGAAATTTCCTCCACTGGAGCTGCTGAATGGTTTGGAAGTACAGAAAGCCTAGAATTGAGACAGAATTACACTAGCATTGTGTAAATAATCAAACTGTGACCTGTGGGGTTAAAACCTATAATTGGAGTGATACTTCAAAGAGATGACTACTTTTTCAGTGCTATTTTGTTCAGCCAGATAGGAAGATGGCTTGTTGGGATTTTATTGGCCAGCAATGCTACTGCAAAACTGATATTTTCAACAGCTGCTGGTGCATTTGTGCTCTGAAAAATTAGAGGCTAAATTGAAGCATTAAAGAACATCAAAGGACCAATTTAATGCAAAAAAACAAGTACTCCAACTGGATCTATTTTACTGCAAATTAATAATGCAGATTTATACAAAATGTGATGCACTGAGTGCTTTGTTTTTATGGGGACTTCAAAACCACTTTTTCCCCATCACAAAACATTAGATTTATTTATCTGACTGGTATTTTTTGTCAATGCTTTTCTTTTGGTCCAAAACCCTTCTAATTACTGGGAAAATTACAAGTTTGTATAAACTTGGAATTTTAAACTCTAAAGTACACCATATTATACTGTCCCACTCTCAGTCTCACACACACATAGATTGCTATATTGCTATATCCACACATTATATCAGACCTATTACACAATTAAGTAAGATTAATTAGGCACATAATCCTTTTTATTAAGTCTTATTTCTAATACCACCATTGTTGAGTTGTTAGCACTGAAAAACACCAGGCTTTATCATAAAGTTCAGTAGGTGGCACGCAGTATCTCTTCTTTTACCAGAACTTCTATTTTATTAGAGACAGGAGATATTTAAAGTGTAAAAATTAATTGTAGGAAGCCTCACATCACAACATTTGGTTGTTTGTTCCCATCTAAGTAACAATTGAGTTGCCCTGTGTAGCTTTTTTATGCTATTTTTACATTTCATCTGCCATTCCTCCTGAAAAGAAAACCTAATCAAAGAGTATATACACATACCACACGGGTAATATCTCCCTTTTATTTTTGCAGATCAACTATTTATTACACATGTATTTTTAGCAACTACAACCTGGTTTGCAATGTGTTTCAGATGGAGCATATTACAAAAACTTCGCAGGAATTGGTGGATGGTATTTTAGCTACGAAATATTTGCAGGGGGAGGAAAACCCCTCTGTTCAGACCTCAAACAGATGTTCAGATACAGGGGTAGGAGCTTGTACCCAGCAACTCAACTGGATGTTTGCCACTGCTGTTAATAAAAACTGCTTTTGAAAAACATGAAGTCATTAAAAAATATAACTAATAATCCCAAAATAACTAGCACAGGAAGGGATTAATGGAAGTGTTCTTGCTGTTCTGGTTCATTTTGCTGATGATGGGTCAGAGTGGGGAAGGTCGGAGAGTTTACTAGTAGAAAAAAAATTGCAACTATTGAAGCACTACTGCTGCATTTAGATGCGTCTAAAGAGTCACGTTTTAGGCTTCAAATTTGATTCTTTCTTTTGCAGACTAGTGAGTCATTTTCCAGAGCATTTTATAGACAATAATTTTATCTTATAGTTCAGTGATCACAGCCACTTCATATATATATATATNACACTTAAGTTGCAGATATTGCCCTTTTTTCTTGTTTTTAGAAAGGTCAAATATGTTTTGTATCCAAATAGTACCCTAGCAGAAACAAATGTTTTGTTCTAAGATTAGGAACTTCATCATATGAGAAAATTAATCTGGTTGTCTACTTTTGCCAGTAAAAGCACAAATCTGAGTCCCCTATACAGCCAGGATTACCTGCTTTGATATTTGCATGGCTCATCCACCAAACTGGGAAACAGACCAAATATATAAATGCTGATGTCAGTAGAATCCCCGGGTTAAATATTGTAAATTTATTTCTATTATGTATTACAAAAGGCACCCTTCCTCATTAATTTTACTGAAGTCTCCAGATGGGAAACAAAATATTAATTTTGTTCAGCCTTAGGCATTGTTGACTGTTAAGGTACTCACTAAATCACTGATCTTATACACATTAATATTAGATTTCTGCTATAAAAATTTAAGACCCATGGGTATAAGGTTCAGTTTGTCATAAGTATAATTAATTGTTTTCAGAAATGATTAATTTGTCAAAATGGCAAATATATATATTGGTCAGGCAAGACTCCTGAGCAAGCTAACCTACCTTAAAGTCATGGTAATACTCATGGAATTATGCAAATTAATTGAGTCTTTCAATGTTGCATAAAATGCTACTACTAGTACAATGCATGGAACATTAGGCTGTTCATCCAACAAAAAAGTTGCATTTTAAAGGCAGGCATCTTTACAAGAGAGTCCTTATGGCAGAAGGCCCTTGGAAGTACAATGTTTTTCCTGCAAAGCGATAGACTTTCAACCGTTACACAGAAGTTGTATTTTTTATTACAATTTTTAAAGCAACCCTCAAGAGAAGGAAAAACAGTAAAATTGTGGTGACCTGAGACAAAGGAACCTATGAGATTTGCACTCTGTGCTGATGCTAGGGGGAAATGGTATATGTCCTAGCAATAAGAGTTTCACTAGTAAAACCCCATTTACAAGCCTGGGAACTCGTGATACACTACATTAAAATCTAAAAAGATTAACTTAATTATGCAAATTAAATTTACTGTTTATCTTCTAAATAGTAAAAGTCATTGTCAACACTGGAATAGCCATATTACTCTAAATGCATTTCTTTCCCTCCAAAGTGAACCACACATATATTTGAAACTCCAGTGTAGTTAATTATTATCTATATAGTCCATTCAAACATAGAGTCAAACACAGACTTATGCTCCTCATTAGCTAAAACATTTATTCTTATGCCCACTAGTAGTGTCTGGTTATCAATGAACTCAATATGCTAGCACAGCAAATAAAAATATCCATGTTAAATACAATTATTATTAATATCCCTAGTTATTAAAGACTAAGTATTCCTAATGAAATGTTTCCTAACAAATCACTTGGAATTTCCTGGAGATTTACCCTGCTAACTCCTCTTCTTCATTCCCAAAATCTGTATTTCTGAAATAAGAGGTATCAAAAATATTCAAAAAGATATTTCAGGGGTGAAGTAAAGCTTCTCTCATGGCTAAAAGTCTCTCTTCTAAATCCCACAGAGCCCCACAGAGCTGATTCTGATTTTTGCCCATTTGATTCAAATGCCACCAACTGACTTTGTGGTTGTTCCTATTTTACATTGCTGTAAATACAATCAGGATTACAATGTACACCCAAACACAGGTAGGCTGTGAGTGCTCCATCCATTCTGGCACACTACAGAATAATGCAGGGCCATTAGACAAATGCACTACTGAATCAATTATTCTGGTTTGAGGCAACAACTTCTGGCCTTGGACTAATAGACAAGTATTAATTTCAATCTCTCCAGTGTCAACAGTGTTGCTGTTAACATATATATCAAAGACACTGTTATTATGACAAATGTAATAGCCTTCCTTTTCCACATCTAATCACATTTTAAATAATTTTTTTAACTTCAAACTGGACTTTATATTTGATAATTTATTATATTAAATGCAGATATTCTTTGCTGCCTTTTTACTGATAGCCTGTAGAACAATTATAAATACCTGACATTCAAAGGAGTTATGCAACCTTACCCTAATAGTTTTCATTTTTGACATATTCAGTTAAGAATTAATAGTCAGGAATGTTATGTTCTGTTCCATAAATTCAGATAGATTATTTTTTTTTCTCAAAAAACCAAACAAACTAAATAACACACTAAAAAAAAGCTCCAACTCTGTTAGATTACCTTTATCAATATTCTTAAAACATGTAAAATTTAGACATTTCAATCCAGAAAGAAATCTTAAACCCACCACACACACAGCTGTCATGTCAGGCTATAATAGTGGGATCCACTCTGCCTGGGTGCTTTCATGTCACACCCAGTATCTCTAGCAGCAGTTGCTGCACATGGGGACAACACAGAATATTTCAACTCCCAGCCCAGGTTTCAGCAGGGAATGTGTAGGAATTCAGGGAACCATGATGCCAGAGATGCTGCATGGTCATCACTGGAGATTGGAACTGGCTTGAGTTGGGTTGAGGTGGTAGCCCTGGATGGGGAGAACCTGCAGCAGAGATGCAGAGAGAAGTAATGGTCCAGCCTTGGCATAAAGGCAGTGGTCAGTGTGGTACCCAAGTGAAGCCATTTGGACATTTCTCCATTTAGATTACCCTTGGGTGTTGGAGTTTACCAGTACACACCAACAAACATGCAGCAGGAACACGTGGCAGCAGCCAGCTACACCCACACCTGGATTTTAAAAAACTATGACAGAACTAAGGCAGTGTAGTCCAGAGTCAACATTTGCTCAGTTGATAATGGGCACTGTCTAACCCTGAAAAATTAGAGTAAACTTGTAGCTGGGACGTAGCCAAAGGAACACATGAATCTCTATCCACTGAGCACTACTGGTACCATGCTGAACTGTCCAGGCACACAGGTGCATTAGACCCTTCAGCTGCATTTCCCACCACACCAGGTGCAGAAGACCAGTAAGTCTCCATGACAGTCCAGTGCCCCCCTGTTTCCAAAGGCCGTCCACAAGCAATCCCACAGTTCCACAAAAACTACAATTTCCATGGGAATTGGCAGTGCTATGCCCTAACCATCCCCCTCAAGAGCCACACTTGGCCCTACTGAGGGGAGGATGGGGTCATCAGTTGTTTGAAGTGCCCATCCAGGAAGGAGTGACTTGATAGCTAAACTAATGTGGTACATGTTGTACCCTCTGCAGCCATGTAAATTGAAGGGCTGACTTGGGAAATAGTTATTTACCAACGACCTTGGCACAAGGTCTCTCTGAGCAATTTTCCATGTTATTATTACAGTGAGTTTGCTGGGAACTTCCTTCAGCTGACCACAGAGCTACAGAACATCCACACTCAGACAGCAATCCTGCCCTGTTTCCATGCAAGGGCCCGAAGCCGTGCTCCACTGCACAGGGCAGCGATGGGATGTGCACGGGGCCACACGTGGGGGGCAGGCCAGTGTGACTTGAAACGTTCCCATCTGTTCACATCCTGAACAGCCACAAATGAGAGCCACTGGGAAGGGACAAGAGGATGGACATTATATTCATGTCAGCTCATCTCTTTGCAGGATAAGGCTACATCTTCTTTCCACCTGAGAAGACAGCTATTCTCTCCCTTTAAGGGTCTTTCTACCTTCTGTGTAATTGGTCTGGGCTCTAGCCCAGCATCTTAAGGTCCAAGGCTTGCTCTCATTTACATGAACGGAAGAAGGAACTGGGTTTCTAGGCAGCATGTGCTTCTAATAAAATGTACATTATTATTTCCTTAATCGACCACAGTGTCTTAGAAGAGGTCCCATATCTGTATACGAATTAAGTATTTAGATACTCTGTTTGAAATCTATTTTTTTCAGTGACCCATCATGTAACTATTGTGTGCATTTTGGCAGGCTACCATGTTGCACATGTGCAGCAAATATGGCTAGTAAAAAATCATTGTGATGTCTCAAAAAGCATATGTTAAACTTGCCCCATAGTCAGCTCTCAAAATACAACATTTTGCTCATTTTACATGTCTTTTTTTGGTCTGAATACAAAAAGCAATCAGATCTCATTGGGGAGTTAATCACTTGTGAACATAGAGCAATGAAATTATCTAACACAAAGGGCCCTTTTTTTCAACCTTAAAATCACTGGTGAACCTTCACACATTTATTCACTGTTGAAAATGATTTTGTAATTATTTTGAAAGAGTCATTTTGGCAGGTATGTGAAATGACTTCAACAGAAATACTCATATGAGAAAGCACTCAATGTAAAGATGACGTAATTGGACTCACAGTGTTTCTCATATTTGGTTTCTGTGAAGCCACTCACTACCAATGACTTAGTTACTATTACTTACAGGTTATATCCTGTATTTCATGACATTTTGCACAGCTAAGTCTATAAGGTGAGCTATTGCAAACAGAAAAAGTACTCAATGGTCAGAAGCGTTTTCAGTAACAAAGATGTGCTGTGGTCAGTTTATGTCCTCACTTGTCCAAAATTAATTTACAACCTAAATCCCAAGTCTGCATCCCAGTAAGGGCTTGTGCCAATCAGCCATTCCAGTTTATATCTGCAATTCATTTTTACAGGCTCCAAGAAATACAGACACACATATTTCAGGCACATATTTTTTTCTTACATCCAAAAAGGGGGATGGGCACATGTAAAACCAGCTTTTATAAAAAGATATCCATAAACATGTATTCCAGAGATGACATTTTCTTGTTACTGCAGGGCTATAAATCATTGCCTCGTCCTATGTAATATGAGTGTAAAATATTTATTCCATATTAGTAGACATATATATATATATATACATATATATATAGGGTTGACTGCAATTTGGAATTCAAATGATACTAAAGAGTTTATAGGGTATACTAATATTAATATAATTTATCAATATTTGAAGACCTCGGTGTTCCATCTCTTCAGTTTGTGAATGATCAGCATGGGCAAGCATCAGAAAATAAAGATAATAAAGACAATGCAGGATTAGTGGTATGCTGCAGAAAGAGAACCTTTCTGGCACCACATGCTGAGATGATGCTAACATTATGGTAAGAAAGCATTCTCTTTGATTGCTCTAACACCACTATATTTCTGAAATGGTTTCTTTTGTTACCATCAAAATCAGAAGAGGTAACTTAAGACTTCATTTGTTCTGTAACCTACAATAAGGACTTCTCAACATCATAAATACTGCGAATTTTTTTTTATTATTCTACTGTGACTATGACACAATTTTACTGCTTTCTCAGAGTTCAAGTTTGGATTGACTTAATGCATTGATGTAGAATTAAATTAAAAAGACTAAATAAAAAGGTATCATGCGTATGTCACTACTCTATGTGTTATGCCCTTTTGAAAGCTTGTTGCTTTTTTTCTGTGTGATTTTGGCATAAAATTGCAACTGACATCAAATTAAAATGTTTTCTTTGATTTAGATAGTTTAAATTTAAACTACTACGTATGTTGCAAATGACTATTGATGTTAAAAAGCATTCTGTCTTAAATGTATCTACCCTAAGGATCATTGCCCAAAGTTATCTCAACCCCTCAAAAAAGCACGCACTGTTTGACCTTTAAACTTTCTCATGCATTAAGTTTTAAAAAAAAAATTCCAGTAAATTATATTGCTTTTTTGAGGGCAGGAAAATAATTGCACAAAACCAGTTCTTATGATGTAGAGACAAGACTCCTCAGACAATCTGGCTAATGGAGACATTATTCTCTTACATTTAAAACACTAACAGGCTACCCAAAATTAAAAATTAAAGATCCAGAACAGACATTTTACTGTATGAATAAAATCTGTTGGAAACTGGAGTGTCAATTCCATTCTGCAAGGATTGTCATTTCTTTTGTTTGGCCAAAATTTGTATCTTCCATAAGAATGCCAAGGAAAGCACTTTTTTCTCTCTTTTCAAGTAGCCATCAGCAATCTTCAAACACATATAAAATTAACAAAATATGATTTGGCTACACATTATTGAGTTTTACTAGACATGTTAGGGAAAGAAGGGGTTTGTGATATTTTTCCTTCACCACAAGCAACAGCGTCATTATGGCTATTTTTAAAAGTTGCTGCGCTGCAGTTACTATGGCACATGGGACTGAAATTTCCATTACAATGCTCCAAGCCTGCCTCAGGTCCTGGAGACTGTGGGTATTATTTTTTTAAATGTTAATTTTTATTTTATTTTTACTTTATATGTAGAAATCTGACAGCACTTAAATTTTAATCATTCAGGAGCTAAGTCCAGGATTTCTTTCAAAGCTTAAATTCCCTGTAAAGCCAAATTCCTTGATGTGCAAGAAATGCAGAATCAAACCCTAGGTAGTTGGATCCAAGCTTTGTTTTATCAGCCAAGAAACAAAGTTCTCCTGATTGAAAGTGCTTCACATAACATTGCTAAGATAAGGATTTAGTTTCCTAAGCCAGGCCCTGATCCTTTAACGAGCTGCAGGGAGGCTCACACACAGTCACACTGACTCCACTTGCAGCAAACTCCAGTTCTGGCCAGGTTTCCCTATTTCCCCTTGACTTCAACAGGACAGAAAACCATCCTTTACTCTGTCAGCTCATTATATTTCAAGACCCCCTAAAAAGCATTTATTCCACACCCTCTGAATGCAGCAGCAACAGGGCATTTCTAAAAGTGGGTTATTTTCATTTGATTGATATTATTAATTTCACAGTAAGAACAACTAAAGAGCACAGGATGAGAGACTTTTTAATCTGTTTTTCTCTTCTAACAGAAACATCAACATAGCTCTAAAATGGCTCATCATCAGATGATGATGTAATCACCTGCAAAGGTGCAATATTATTCAGTAAATCGCCACAGATGCAACATTAAGCAATTCCTCTAAATAGTAAGATATTTTGGGATTATACTTTCTCTACTATTTTTGCAACATTTAGCTGTCCTCACTACAAATTCTTTTCACCAAAATATTTTCACTGAAAACAGTACTCCGTACTTCAAGAAAACATTGTTTAGATGGAAAAATGTATCAATGAAAGTCTGTAATGTTATTTCAAAGATCCTCCATTTACCTTAGCATTTCAAAAAGAATTTCATCACTTTTTAAACAAAATTATTTCCAGTACCGCAGTATAAGAAATCTAAAATCACTGAATTATTTATTTCTATTTTTGCATTTCTTTTCTGTGGTGTCAACAACACACCTCAAAAATAACATGCATCACACTGAGATTTCTCCTGTAAAGTATTTACATGAAATATTACACATTTTAAAGTTTTTGCAACCATTCTGCATTCATCATAATGTAAAGCAATCAAAATATACAAAAATGCTATTGATGTACCAAGATATTAATTTGAAAATAAATAATACCTTGGTATTTTACATAAACATGGTAAAACGGTGATAAAGAAATGTCAAGAAATAAAATTATATTATAAAGTCTTCTGTAATTTAATATTTTGGCAGTCCCCCTCTCTACTTTTTTCTCTAAAAGAAAACTGTTTATTATAGAAAATAAGACTCAGTAGTGTTGTACATAGCAGATATCAGAAACTATTTACAAGCAGATCATTTTGTGGATCGCCCATTGTTCTGGCAATACAATGTGATGATCCTCAATACTTCATTTCATTAATTCATCACTTTTTGGAAACCCATTTTGCTACAAACAAAACATCTACCCACTGTGGAGTGCTTAATTTTGACAATTTTCCCAATCTAATATTTGGAAACGTTGGCAAGAAAATATCCTTCACCTTTAAAATTGCTCACAAAGGCATAGAAATTAAATTGGTGCTTACTTTCAGTTTGTGGAGCAACAAATCCCAGGCTGAGCCTGTTTGCATGTGGCCAATAGCCAACATCATCCCTCCAGAGCTCAGGGCTCTCCACATGCAGTCGTGTGTCAGCCAAGGTACAGGCACCAGCACTGGCACCAGCACCAATGCCAGCCAGAGGACACCAAGACACAGCACTGGCATGGGGAACAAAGCTAGGGAAGTTCCTTCACGAGCCAGCCAGGAACATCTTTGAAATTCCAGCAAGAGCTGCCTGGGGATGGTCCTCTCTTACAGAGCACAGGGATGTGTTTGGCTTCCAAACAGTGAGATGACTCTGTGTAAGTGGGATTGGCTCCTGAACCCAAAGACTTCCCCTTCTGCCCCCATACCAGACAGAATCAAACCATGTCTGACAGCCTACAACAGCACCTGAGTTCACCACATTCATCTCACTGGGGAGTGAAGAGGATAGCTGTGTTATATATGTAGTAATAATTGGCAAATACCGAGCCTTTGGAATAACCTTGGCGGGACTCACTGTTTCTGCTCACAGCCACTTTGCGTCACCAGCCTATTTTCAAGGTATTTCATTACCCCTGCTAGCTCTGAGTCTAGTGATTTTTAGGTATATTTCATTAGTCTGAGTGCTACCCAAATCTACTGCACAGAGGTCTGAGCAGATAAATACCAGGGATTAATTTAGAAGGTCAGAATGTGGAAGGAGGCAGCCACACACACTTCTCTTAGTCCTACTGCATTTACTCTGGGAAAGCATGGCTTATTAACACTCTGGTAAATAAAGCACATTTATACCTTTGAAGAGATAAAAACAAGACCTGTTTGGGGAGATTTGGGTAGAAGTTCTCACATGCTTTATAAATGCAGGCCAGTACACTGTAAGCAGGTCACACCATGTCCCCTTGAAGAGCAGCAGGCCTGAGTGCCACATGAAACACCTCATCAACACTTCCAGTCAAAATCAAACTCACCTCAACAGCAACAGAGCAGTGTTCTGTCACCCTGAGGCACAGAAATAACACACACTGCACAGAGAGCAAACAGCAAAGCCTCAGGTAGCTGGATGCTGACCCGCTCACAGGGATTTTTTCCCTGACTGATGCTGGAAAATTGCACGCCAGTTGAGAAGGACAAGAGGAGCCTGGCAAGGCTGGACACCTGCACTGCAGCTTTGGGCAGGTGCCCACAGCCCCAGCAGGGTGCCAGGCTGCAGCAGGGCTGGGGAGAGCAGGGGGAGCTGGCCCTCAGCTTCCCTCAGCCCAGGCATGAACACGCAGCGAGAAAGGGAGGCCTGGCCTGTCCCTGCTCCTGCCATCACACCAGAGGGTGCGCCAGGCCGGATACTCACAGCTGCCGTGTCTGAAGGTACGGCAAACACATCCTCTCTTTTGTTCTGGCTTCACCAGGAAAAAAGTAGGGGGTAGCTCTAAAACAATATGGCAAAAGAACAGCATCCAGCACGACCATCTGCACAGCACTGGGCACACTTAGCACCTTGTACAAATAAAACACAGCTCCATTAATCGCTCCCAAGTCACCCAGTCGCGGGGACAGACAACACAGAGCTCTCCATAGATGCGTATGGTACGAAGCAGCGCTTGCCTTTCCCCCAGTTAGCGCCTTATTGCCCTGTTGTGGCGATCCAAATGGTCACTCCAGGATTCTTTGGAGCCTTTGTGCGGGCTCTGCGCTGCTGCACGCAGGAGGAGCGGCAGCGGAGGGGCAGCAGCAGCCAGCTGGCCAGCCAGGGCTGGACACCGGCCAGGGTGGCTCGCCTCCAGCACTTCAGCCCCTGGAAGCTTTGTAGCAGGAAGTAGCTGACAGACCAACAGGGAGGATGCATTTTGTCTGTGAGGTAACTGAAGCATAATTTGATGGAAGTTAACACACAAAAAAAAATCCCCAAAACAAATAAATAACTATAATAAAAAAGAAAGAAATAAAAAAACAACCCTTGCTAAAAGGACAGTCACATGGAAACTAGTTCTATGGTTTTAAGTGAGAACTGCTGTAGCACTGTGAGATATATGACATATTGGTGACATTGTCCCTACATCACATACCAGTTTTGCTCTGAGCAGCCTGCCGTTTCTTTTCCAGAGCCAATGTGCTCTGGAAATTTTCCCACATTTTACACCACATACAAAAATATTTTCAATATCCCCAAAACATTTCTACTCGTGATAGTATATCAATTAATTATGCGATAGGTTTTCTCCTTTCCTTTCAACTTGCAGAGATTTCTAATTCAGAGACTGGACTGTTACCAGCAGTAAAAGAGCAATATATTTTAACAGGTGTGTCTAGAGGAGGAAGATGATCTGTCCATTTGGTACTAGAAAAACAAGAGATGCAAAGGAGACCTTTGCCTTTCAGCAACTAACTCTTCAAAGATCTTCAGCATGGAAAGGCCTGTTATGATCTTTTAACCTGACCTCCAAAGTATTGGAATAAATTTTCATTTAGCAATTACTACATAAAGTTTGCATCACTAAAGGTAAAAAACCCTACTCTTTGGAAATTCTTCCAGACTCTATGTAGAAATGCCAAGTGGTAAAGCATTCACTGTAACTCTGAATACTCTGTTTAAGTGGTGAATAATTTCATTGTCAAACAGAAGCATTTGATTTCTACTCCTAACCTGTCAGATTTCAGTGTCCAGCCACTCCATCTCACAGAACACACTGTGCTCCTATGCCCTACTTGCTGCTCAGTTTCAGCACTGGTTGTAAACTCCTCGTAGCTCTTTATGATGTATGTGGCATAAAGAGATCAACTTGCTACTACTGCTACCACCATCTACCAGTGTATTAATCTTTCTTTCTAACCAGCACATCCCTTCAGAGTTCACATTCAGGTATTTATCCACCACAACCCTTAAATTCTCTTCATAGAAATTGTTTTCAATTAAATTTTTCCTTCCCATAACTGCGACTTTTATGTGTCTGCAGATACCATAGCTGAGAAAAAAAAACCTCTTACCACAAATCTATTACAGACTAACTTGTTAGATTGCCACTGAGCTCAAACAGCACCTTTCTGCTCAAGTGTTACAGAGATTGGGGCACTCTCCACTCTTCTGCATATAGGTCTGACTTATTGTTCAGTTCCACCTTGATCTAGACTCACATTTTGATGGGCTTAAAAGTGAGCATGCATATGTCTGACAAGATGTGAGATTAACTTCCCACATTTTCTTAAGCAGCAATGGAATAATCCATTTGTTTCTGTTATAAAGGCCTCTCTCATTCCTGCTCTTCACTAATCATGAATGTACTTTATTATGCACCCTAAAATACCATGAAGAAAGCTAGAGTTTAGCCCAGTGTTGCAACAGCCAGAACTTGAGATTAGTTTTCCCTGTGCTTCATACTCTTGAGGGTATTTAACAGGGGGCTAGCAAAGGGTAGATTGGAGGGGAGAAAAATCTTCGATCCATCTCTGTACCTATATCTATCTCTGAAAGAAAATGTAGCGCCTTATATTTAGGAAACCCCACTCAGTCAGCAATTCAGAGAAAAAAGTGCCCATGAAGTTAGAACACCACTGTGCCCACCAGCAACACTGCCTGTGAACAAAGAGAGGACTCCAGAGATTGCATTGGTTTGAATTTTGCATCTGTTGTCCCCTGACTTGTGGTGGTACTCTTTCTCACAGCCAAGATAACAGGAGCTGGAGTAGACCTTCCCATGCTCAGTTCTGGGTAGAAGTAAGCCTCAAAGTGCTACAGGTGTTTTTTGTCATTACAAACACTCTACTGCTAATATATAAAAGAAGCAAAAACACATATAATCAAAAAATCCAGGTAAAACTTTTCACACTTGCTGCAAAATATATTACACTGAAAATCCATAGGTATTACTATGGTTACTAATCCAGAGATAACTAAGGTTTCTTTCCTTCCTTCCTTTGCTGGTTTCTCTGTTGTGCTTCATTCACAAGAAGAGTTCAATAACAAATTATCTTTAATTTACTGTTACTAACAATGTAGGCAATTTTTGATCCCAAGTCTGCTGCCTTAATACAGGCAAAACACTGAGTGAGGCAGACAGAATTCTTGCCTGAGTTAAAAAGGCAGGATTAGGCCCACCTTATCATACAGTTATTTATTACACAATGATAATTAACATGAGGCAGACAAGCTCATTTATTTGGCAACAGCAACCCTGGCTGAAACACACTGTTAAAAAATGCTGAGCATAAATAATATGAAGAAATGCTTATGCAACAATAAGAAAATGTATGATTGTGTATTCTATCACATAGCTTAAAAACTGCAGGTTAAGCAAATTACCACTGGCACTGCGTATCCGTAATTCTGCCGATCACCTAAATAAATGATCAGGTATGATCCTTTCAATTCTAGCAGCGTTTCTTTCTAAATACCTCACTATTTAGCAGCCTAAAGGGAGCCAACACATCAGTAGTGCCTTCTATGCACTGTCGAGTCCCAGCTTGAGCACACCAACTCTGAGGCCTTTTGAAATCTTTAAAGACAATCACACATAAGACAGTTTCTATATTGCAGGGCTGGGTAGCGCTACTGCAGCACAAAACAATATTTCAAGCTTTCTGATATACATGTGTCACCTCTATGTGACAAATAGCTTGTATTAATTAGGCACTAGACTTGGTGAGATTGCTGTTATTAACTGAGAGAAGATGGGTTGAATTTAATTGTGTGTGACATCAAAGCCAAGTGACTGATATTTCAAGCATCATTTAAAATGTTTGATATTGGAGTCATTGTATTCACATAAAGACTGTCTAAAAATATAAAGGAGAATGATGAGAGAGGAACTGAAATGCATTCATACAATCCATCTTATGAAGTGAATTTGATGTAATTTTGCTTGTATTTTTGACCCAGTGTTGACAATATTTATTTATTTAGTTATATAAAATTATTACTTTGAAGAACAGTTTATTTTTCTCAGTACTAATTTTGGAGACAGATGGGATGGTTTGTATTGGTTCCAGCATCAATGTTCTCAGAAATGTGGACATAAGGGAGGGGGAACATAAAAGATCAGCTTGCACTGGGATTTACTTTATAGCCATTAATGAACACTATTTGGAAAATGTTTACTTAAGAAAAGCAGACTGCACATTATTTAGGCAAATATCCATAACAGCTTGAAAAAAAAGGAAGGGGAAAAGGGAACTATGTTTAAAATAACACATGAAAGAATATATTTAAGGAGTAAGAGCTCACAATTTTACTATGCACTGTACAAATGGTAACTATCTCACATTCACCAGGATGTGAGGAATGCTGTTTTAGGGTCAAATGTTTCTCTCATTTAAGATGCTGGCAGAAATCCTCTTCAATTTGACAGAGCAGGATCATACTTGTGATGTAGCATGAAAATGTATATGGTGTTCTGCTAAAAAGTCGGTCAACAAAAAATTGCCCCAGAGGATACTTGTCTATAATGTTTCTGCATTGTACCATTTCCTTTTAGTTCTTTCTTTAAAAATAAATAAAATAAGCCACTTGCTTATTCCATGCTTGCCATAAAGCACACAAAACAATCCAACTGAAATCAGTTTAATTAAACCACAATGTGTTGCAAGCAAACATGTATCCCCTAGGTATTCCTAAGCAGACAAATCTGAAGTGCACGACAGCCAAAAGTAAATATTAACAATTTCATAAACCAGAAAGACAATGTTCCAGTCAGAAGAACCTCCCCACTGCCACAGTGGTGCCCTAGACCCACACACTATGGAGGGACAAGCAAGGAGGGACACTCAGGCTCTCTGGAGGTGCCTTCCCCTTCCTGCAGCCCAAGGACGTCAAAATATAAAATCCAATATGTATAATATACATAAATCAAATACATATGTATGCATTTAGCATGTGCATATATATGTGTGTGGATTTTCATGTATGTAAATATGTGTATGTTATTTTATATCAGAATTAGTACTGCCATAGCCACTAACACAACCAAGTATATATGCATGATATAACCTCATCCCAGTGGGATTGAGCTCTCAGAGGGACTTTGTCCTCCCAGGAATGTATTCTCGACTGATCAGACAAAATGTTTGATCACGTGCTTAATTGCAAGAACTGATTTTGATGGGGAAACTGATGTGCATAAAGCCAAAAGACATAAATACCTCAGCAGTTTTATAGGTAGAAAACCCAATAGTTGATAGAGAATTTATGGATAAACTCCAGTTTATGTGAGAGCAATTTTCCTCATTTCTTCACAGGAGTGGATCAAAATATTTTTTGAAATTATCCAAATTCTCTTGTCCTCAGTGATAATACAAAGGTGCACCTTTCCCTAACTCTGTAAAGGATTGATATTAGCCTCAGATTTTAACTAGCCTTCTGCTAAGAAAAGACTTAAATTATTTCATTGAAAAGCAGGGAAAAAAAATTAGTGTGTCAGGCAGGATTCTTTGGCAGTTGCAATATCAGTTTTAGCATAATTGATAAAGTAATTTATATAACAAAGCAGATTTTTTTCTATTATGAATAGAAATTTTTCTATTTATGAATAGCTCACAGAAGTAGCTCTAGATTCCCTGCAATTCATTTGTTATTAGGAGCTATTTAGGAATAATTACAACCACTTCTCACTGCTCACTGTCATCTGACAGGAAATCGCTGAAAATTTTTGAAAAATCCATCAAGTGTGTTCCTACTTTTTGATAAAATTTGCAAAGCTGTCTGAAACAGGTTGTAATTATTCCTAAATNCTGTTTCCATAACCATCCCTACCAGAAAGCTCATCTGCCTAAAAGAATATTTAGGGGAAGCAAATATTTAAGAGTGTGAATACAATCAAAGCAAGAAATGCAAGCAAATACATGAGGCACTGTGTTGTTCCTTCTACCCAGCTTGCATTGAAAGTTTATATTTTGAAATTAAATAATTTATAAAGAAAGAAAAAATCTTCCTTTGATTTGCAGCAGAATGTGCCTTAAACTAAACTCACACTTAAATTCTGTCACCCTTGAAATCAGTCATTCTTCCTGACTAATGCTTTCTGGTGACTTGGTTATGGGATAAAAATGTCAACAGGAAAAGTTAACAATTATAACTCTGTGCCCAAATATGTGCATGCATTTAAATGCAGCTCAGAGATGCTATTTGGGTTTGTAATCAAGAATTTTCATAACACCCACAAAAAAGTAGGCATCAATCTATTAATAGCCTTCATTTGTCATCAAAAAAATGGTGAAAACCTTAAGGTTTTGAAAGGGGTGGTGCTACTTCTCATTTGAAGTATAAAAACAGTTTAAGTATCAAATATGCCTGTGACATAAAAGTTTCTTTAGTTGAACATAAACCAAATCTATTTGGTCTTTAAACTCAGCTAGTATGTTGTTGTCTGGAGTGTGACCTTTTTGGAACTGCTTTTTGAGCATCATACCAGTGACTGAAATAAGTGTGTTTTGGATGGCTTCCAGTCAGCTCATCCACCTGTCTGCTATGAGAGCCTGAGCCTGCTGTACTGCTGCTACTCAACAGTGCTCCAGGCGTTTTCTTCTCTCCTCACAAACACACGTAGCTTTCAATTTTTGCAACCATTTGTAGTTCACTGGCAGATTTATTGACCAGGAAAGTTCATGCCTCCTCTGTGCTGCCCAAATAGGCTGTGTTTTGTTTTGTTTTTAGCTGGACTTCTACCTGACCTCCAATGTTGTAGGAATCATTTTATACCAGCAATTAAATGCTGGACTAGTTATTTGTAGCTTGCAATTGTCCCCATTTAGAAGACTAACTGCCCAATTGCAAAGCTTCTAAATGGGTGCAATTGCAAGTTCAAACTGTTGGGCCCATGTGTAATTACGGTCACAAAATTGGGCTCACTTATGTCGGAGGTTGCTGCAGAAGACATAGGCCACCAACTAAAATAATAGTTCTTGCCTGGCTGCTGCTATGTGTTGTTCATTACAGCAGGAGGAATGAAAGGAAAAGCCTCTTGGTGAGAATTCAGAAAATATAAATACAGTAAGACAATTTGAGATTATAAAGTGATCAACATGGAGCCTAGGACAAATGATCAGAACTGTCTCATGCCTAATCACCCATTTCAGACACAGCTTTATGAACAAGTTTTTTTCTCTTTCATGGCTTTTCTCTTATTAAGGCAGAACAGTGTCAGTGGTCAGAGAACTCAATTCCAGGTACTAGAGGCACAGGCTGCAGGATGCCACTGGCCATTTTAAACCATCTGCTGAACCTACATCTTTTTTTCTTCTCGCCACTTGAAAGAAGTTGATCAAGAAAACACCAGCTGGAGGGTTTTTCTCCTCTCACATAGTCAGACAGTAGGCACAGTGCTACTGCTGTCAGGGAAATTGTGTCTAAGTCATCCTAATCATAATTAGAAGAAATTTCCCACCTTTTTCTCCCCAGTTCAAAAGTATTTTCTGTTGTTGAAGGGCATACCTCCACAGGTAAAGGCTCCTTTTTCCTGACAGCATGATATCCTGCACATATTTGGGGCTCTCCCCAAAGCATATTCCAGCCTTGACAATGGGAGTGCAGCCCCACAGACCCAGGCACTCCCAAAAGCATCCTGTTTAGCAGCCCTTCATTACCACTGCCTAACACCACGCCACAAGTAAGAAGCAGCTCTGCTGCATCCACACGAATTCCTTCATCACAGCCTCCTCCAACCGGCGTGCCTAATCAGCCGCCGAGCATGTCAAACCACTGCTGTTCAGCTCATCTGCTGATGACATGAGACACATCTGGGCAATGGAACAAAGGGAATATTCTAAAATGATTATGCTAAGATGAGAATTAATATTCATCCCCAAAAGGTGCAACTGCCAGCCCAGAACAGTAAATAAAATCGACTACCCTACAGTGCCAAAGTCTTGGGGACCAGGTTCTCACAAATCCATTGAAGCCAAATTTCATTTAGTGAGGATAAGGCCATTGAGAGAGGTACTCAGGTAAAACAGAAATATAATTGCATTTTTTTCAGTATCACGTGCGCTGCAGAGTGGATACATTTTGTGGGGATCCAACAAATGATATTTTAATGTACATACATAATTTATTGAGCAAGCAGTAGACTTGGCTGAATGAATGTCAGCCATTGAAGATCCAACATGGTGTATTTTCATGCTTATTACTAGGTACAATAGCAAAGAAGGAAGCATTTAGCATATTTATGAACTGAAACATCTCTCAAGTTCCACCGTGCAGGACTATCACAAATGTTATCACATTCCTCTTCTTCTACAGTCACAATAAGAATTTAAGCACTTGCTATTTATTTTTCAACCTAAAAATGGTTGAAACAGTTACAGATTACCACCTATATTATTCTTTTACAATTCTTGCAGTACTGTGAAAAACGGCTAGAGAACATAATCTACCTTTATATCTTGCCCATAATTCCCATTTATCCTACATAAAGTGAATGAGATTCAGTATCTAATTTCTGCAGATTTTGCTTAGAATTATAACTATTAGATTTTGAAAAACCTATTGGTTCCAGCTCCAAAAAAAGGCAGTTTTAATAATGTCTATCATAGAACAAAATTGCTAGCTGCCTGTTTAGAAGTAACCATTTTTTACATATCTTCATTCTAAACTTTACATTGCAGATGTGCCTGATGACTGTAAGGTAATGGGAGTTCAGATTCCATGATCCTGTCCTTGGCCCTGCCATTCTGATGAGATATTCCGCTGGATACATTAATTAGCTTCAAAAGTTTCCCATTACTGAGGTTGCTTCCCATAAGCAAGTTCTTGATTTTAGACAGCAGGAACAGAATTCATTTCATATCAGCTTAATTGCCTCCAATTACCTACAGCCACCTAGAATTACCTGGTGACCAGAATTAGCTGTGCTTATTTCTTTCCGTCAGCCCTAAATGCAGCTAAGACCTAGTGATTCAAGTTCAGAGGTAGTGACTGCTCTGTAAAGTTAGATTTCAGAGATGAATCACATTCCTGCTTCCAGTGCTGAGAGGCCTTTGCCTCCCATGGATTTCAGGAGGAGTTGCATGTGCTTAATGTCCAAAGTGTAGTAGCCACATTTTGAGGCCAGCTCTGCACTTAGTGCCTCCCATAGCTCTCATTAGGCACCTGGAACCTGACCCGGATCACGGAGCAATCACTGCCACTGCGCTTCACCATGGCACCTCCTCCACCCTGCTGAGATAAAGCACCTATTTGGACCTCTTTGGCTCTGAAGATTCACTGGAGAGGAGAGCACAAGTGTTTCTGGAGAGCAAGGAAGAAGAAAATTAGTCTTTCAACAGGCTATCATTACATAAGTAGGCTAATATAATTTTTTTTCTTTGACAACTGATTTGTGAAAGGTAGAGGCAGCACAGTCTACAGGAGCTTAATATGTTCTAAGTCTCCATAGGTCTGCTCAAGGCAGAAGAGAAACACAGGAGAGGAAATGCCAGAAGACACCTGGGGAAATTGTGTTCCCTTCCTCCTCTGGGCTTGTGTGGAAAGCCCTTAGAAAATTTTCAAACTGATTTGTTTCCTTCTTTCTTGATTGTTCAATGATACAAAAAAAGTATGGAAAAGACAAAAAGCCTTTAAAGGACCGAGACTTGGAGCTTTATTTCCATTTCCTGGGTTAGTGAAACCACCCACTAGGTTGTATAGCCCTTAGGCATCCTCTTCCCTGAATTCATCCTCACAGGACACCATTGCTCACAGTTTTTCTATCCTATATAGGTTCTTATACTGCCCTCATCACCGTAGTAGCTGAGTGCCTTCAGGTAGTGCATTATGTGATGTGACTAACATCTGTGACAGCCAAAGCAGGAGGCAAAAACAGTTAAGGCCCCAGTAGCTTTCCCCCTACACAGCATTTCACTTTCCAACACTAATAACTTTCTCTCTGTGAATACACAGCTAGACTGTTGTGGTCACATTTGTAGCAAATCAGCAACATTTCATTCCCTCTGATGCTGGATTCTCACTTTAGTAAGGCAGTGTGGGGATCATTCTCCTTTACTTCATTCACTGAAATGCCAAAGGCTGGATATTATTCTTTAATTATATTTATTTTAAGAATATCAGCAGTGACCACAAAAACATGATAGGCAAGGTAGCCTGGACCAGAGAGGCAAGCCACAGGCTTCAGAAAGGTCTGTGTAAGACACAGCATTTGGCACTACCTGCAGTGGGAGGGGAAATTTTTCAGCACCAGGCTCAGCCTTACAAGCCTTGGGGTGGAGGTTAAAGGGGCACCTTGTTCCCCAGGAGTGACAACTGAATATCTCATTGCAGGGGAGCTCGCATATGGGAACAATATGCCTGCAAATCTTTTAAACGCATGCAATTGCTTTGCCAGAGCAATTGATATGTTGTGGAAGAAACATTGCAGGGCAGGTGGTTGCTGTGAGATGACCCCACACTTGGGACCAAGGGTGAGACGTGGGGTCAGAGGTCAAGTGTGACTTTGTTAGAAGAAAAAAATACAGTCACCTCTGCACTGCTGCCCACCCTGCAGCACACAGTGCTGCTGAATGCCACACAGGTTGCAGGACCACTGTTTACTGGCCCAAAACAAAGCAATTTACTATTATTTTTCTGATTGCATAAAATGTGATGTTGAGATGTATTAAATTCTCTATGCAAATATAAAACAATATTCTTCTTTACTGTCTTAGGCATGCTAGTTCACCAGGACAATGAGAAGGGTAAAATGAAAACAAGTGGAAAATTATATTAAATAAATAATTACAAAATTAAAAATCTCTTGACTCACTCTAGGCAGGTATTGCCCCAGAGATTATTCACCTACCACTTCAGGGTTCTCCTTGACTTTAAGAAACCCTAATGGAAAGTTAAGAATTTGAGGATGAAAGGAGAGAGCAGAGGATGGTTTTCCTGGGTTTTGTGGGCTCCCTCCCAGGTGCCAGACATTTAGAAACTGCCTAGATAATATTGATCTGAAATAAAACATAATGTAGGGAATGTTGTAGAGAAAACTAAAAAGGTATTTTATTGATTTAAAAATTCCTTTCCTTTTTTCTGCTATCATTCCAGAGAATCCGAGAATATTTCAAAAATTTTATATACACATTCCAGGAAGGATTGCAAAAGCTGATTAAGAGCATATGCAGCAACAACACAATACCACAATTAGGATAGGAAATGCAGAACACTAGACTTGATCTTGCCTCAAGCAGAATGTCCAATAGCAGTGAACACCACACAGAAAGAGGGACAGAGCACAGATGTTCAGACCAGAAGACAAGCCAAGAAAGGCTTAAAAGATCACCGGCTACAAGACATCTCATAGAAAGCACGCTGCCTTATTGCTCTGTGAGCATTATCACACAAGACAATGCAGACTCTAATTTGAACAGTCAGAGGGAAAGATCCTTAAGCTGGATGCCAGTTGGCTACAATAACAAATATGTATTGCTGTTCTGACAACATTCACTGCGGTAAACTGCGCTGTGAAGTAATTATCCCAGAGACTCTGGCACCCCAGCACAAATAGCAACTCAAAGAACCCATCAATATCCTTCTGGGGTGACAAAGCCAGGAGGGGAGGCAGGAAAACCGTAACAGCCTGGCCAAGGGGACATGAGGCCAAACAGGGCTGTCCTGTGGAGATTGCCCTGCCGTGGCTGTGCTCCAAGGGCTCTGCTGCAGCACCTGACCGTGTCTGCAGAGCTCTACATGTCCCTGCTGCCATGCCAGGGTGTACCAGCCCACAAATACCAGCCACACTGCCTTGCAGGAGCCACTGAAGATGTACCTTCATGTGCCGGGCCAAAATGGTTGCACTGATGTAGGGAAGTATTTGCAAACTGTCAATTTTGTAATTTCTAAAAAAGAAAAGTATTTATACTAGGCTTGCCTGGTGCAGTTCAGGGAAGATTTTCTGCAGGCCTCTGGACACTAGCCTACAGAGAGGAATGAGGAGGGAAATTAATGTGGTTGCTATCACTTTTACTTCTAGTGCAACACAAAAATAAGAGGGTTGGATGTGCAGTCACACATGCAGTCACACATGTAGATTATTTCTTTAATTGCTATCTCCATTACAGAGATGAAGTAGGATAGGGCAAGTCCTCCATTACAATAGGATAAAGTAATTGAGCAAGCATATACTTATGACATGAAGTTGAGAGGAGTCACTGACTATGTGACCCATACTTTAATGGTGCAATACAAAGATCAGGAGAATCAGGGGAAAAATATCCTGTGATTTTAATGCCTGATACAGTAATGTAAACTCAGTATAATCAAGTAGTTAGAGCAATGGGCATGAACCTAGGAAGACTGGCCCACTTCTCTGCTACACATATGTGTAGCAAATCTCATGTTTAATTGCACAGTAATACTCATGACCACAAGATTTCTGTGTGCCCAGCAAACAAACACTCTGATGTTGCTGCTCTCACACCAGTGTTTCAATGGTCGTGTTGAAACTCAGCTTCGTGGCACTTCTTCTGCAGTGCAGTCTGGGAGGATGGGGTTCCTCTCTTAAACTTTTGTGTGTGCAGCTCCACAGTGAACATTTAGGGAATGGTGCCAGATGCAAATGTATCTGCCAATCAACTGCTTGATGGTTTTGCTTGATGGTTGTTCCAGAAATTGAACTTTTTTTGGATGGCTCAAAGGCAGCAGGACCTAATGCTTCACTCCAGCTACCTAATTCTTATCTCTATCATAAAAGCTGGTCCAGTGAATGAACATGACACTCATCCCATGAAAACTTTGTCCAAGTACATACTTTGGTCATGAGTGCTATCTAAGAAAGACTCTGCAGATGGTTTCTACATCCATCTGTCAGTGTTAACAATGGCATGTACTGTCCAAGGCTGTTTGGAAAAACAAGTGGGATATGCAGCCACATTTTGCAATTATGCCCTTGATGGAAAAAAATAATTTTTATTACTTTCATTCTTTTTCTTCGCCTTGTGCCTTGTGTCATGATATTAATCTCTAAGTGGAGATGTCCTGACACCATCTGGATTGTAGATGTGGGTGCAAACACAATTTTGTGTCATATTGTGTCACTCTCCTGCTTTTAGTCTTTCTGTATATGAGTCACTGTAATGTACTGTGCAGAAGCTGTAATGCATGGCAGGTATCAAGGCTGGCATATCAGCCTACACGTGCCAGATGATGGTGTACTTCTCCAACCTATGCTTTTCTTCCAGGATTTCTGGGTTAAGGAAGCAGGCAGGATGAGCACTGAGCAGTCAGTCAGAACACATTCGAAGGCATGCAGGACAAGACCCAGAATTTATTTTATGTGCTTCAGATGCCATTTTAAACTGGCTTCTTTCCCTACTCAGTGTCTCTGTAACGTGATAATTCTCCCCTCCAGACCCTTACACCTTTTTGGTTAGCTCAGAGAGCAGTGTTGATCTTTCCCACCTGGACTGCAGCTATCACGCAGTGCCTGTCATTCTCATACAGATCAAAAAGGATTTTGCAGGCTGCTGCCCTTGATCTGTGCCTTATATGTCAGTGTTAAATGCTTCAGCTGAGAGATTCCTGCTTAAAATACATCCTCACCATCAAACCAAAAGGTTCTGAGGCATGTGGAGCACTGCTTAGTAATGCCTCTGAGAGGAAGTCCTGGCCACCATGGCATCAGCAAGGCTTCCTGCAGCACCTGGCATTTTTGATGGAGATCATCCATCCAAATAGTGACCTAATGCAACCCTGTATAACTTCTGAGCCCATGAGATAGCAGTGTATGTGCAAATGTTAGGGTTTCCTTTTCAAAGGGAATTCAATGTGGTTAACAAATTCTGCACTCCAGGTACTCTTCATCCTACAGCTGCAACTGCTAGCACTTTTATAAAGCTGTCTTAATTACCAATGACCCTGGTGCTCTTCAAATGCATCAGCGGTACAAGGGATGATTCAGGATGACAAGGTCACAAGCAATGGGAAAGAGTGTCTGATCCATGCCCCACTTACATACATCTCCAGCTCATAGACTATCTGCCCTAGATTAAAAAAAATCTTCATGCCAAGAACTCTGTTTCAGCAGAATTTAAAAGGACTTGGGTTCTAGCCCTCTTTTATTAAAGTGTTGATAGGATCAAATCTGTACAAGACACAAGCACTAGGACAGAACATGTTAAATAAATGATTTGTGAATGTGAAAGCTGGTAAATTTGAGTCTTCTGGAGAAAAAGGATTTTTACCCTCAACCTAAAGTTAACTATTGCCTCTAAATTTACTTTTAACATTTGATATGGATTGTAAAAAGTTTATGATTTTATGTCAAAAGATGATACAGACAGCTGAGAAGAATTGCAAGTTGACATGATAAGAACCCAATGCCCAAATTTGCTCTTGCTAGAAGTCTCCCTGAGGAAGTCAACAAGCTGTAGAAAATTCTTCTCATCACTGAGGATTTGCCCACAATGGCAATGCTTTTGGGGGAGTCAGGGATATATCTACCTAGGAAAACGTTTGTCTCTCCTCATCCCCTTCTCCACCAGCACTGCCCTGATCAGTAAACACAAGGAGGAGTTATTACATGCTACTTTTATTGCAGTGAAATAATTTAAATTATTTAAATCATTCAGAAATGAGAAATTACAAAGTAGCCTCAAGTGCATGCTTAGGTGCTTTGATGAATAAAAGCTCTCATCCAACATGTAAAACAATCAAAATACTCCACTCCAAACCCAAGATGTTTATAAAAAAGACATCTATCATGTTGCTCCAAGAGCTAATCTTACATCCTCCTCTGTCCTTACAACAGAGTCCTAATATTATGTTATGGTGAAATATTCTTTTTAAATAAATTATAGGAAAATAATTCAATCTTGAATGTTCGATTATTTGTAAATCCAAATGCTTATGTCTTTTGCTTAAAAACACAAATAATCCTCAGCATGCCTCTCTTCAGTGTGGCATAAAGTCAAAAAGAGGCATAACTCTCCTCCTCTAACTCCAGGAAAGTCATACTGGAAGATCTTACTGGGGTGATTGTTGTGATAACACTAACATGATTCTGCAGCTGATAATAAAAAGTTCATCAAAAAGGAAAAACCAAAGACCTCAGTCCTGGCAAAACTTTAGGAAATGCCTGTTCAGCTACACTGCCATAAGCAGTTTTCTAAATCAGTTGAAATGAATGCATTCAGAAAAACTTTGAAAATTTTTAAGAAATTCTGTTGTCAAGATTTTATTTTTCCCCAGTTTCTGTGGATTGCTCAAAACTCAGGGAAAGGAAGAATTAAAAGTTAGCTGTAAAAGACCAAAACATAAAAATAGAGGGGAACACCAGGTATGTATAGTACCTTATGTAATTAGTTCTTTTTTGTAACTCTTGCTCAGACGTACCTACATTTCAAATACAGTTTGTTCCTGTAGTTTCTTCCACCTTGATCACTGTTTATATCTAAAGTTATTTAGCATTCCCTCCAAGCACTGAGGGTTTCTGATGACATCATCAAGTACAATAATAACATGAGAACCAACTATTTGTTGTGAGAAGAACATGGTCTTCTCCAAGGCTTTCTGCCAATCTCTCATTTCTTCACCCAGTGTGACAATCTGATGCTTTTTTTACTTGCAGTCCCTTATTTGTAACTGGGTGTTATTTTGCCCATGATAACTATGTCTCTCCTCTCTATTTGCCCATCTTGCTCCTACGTCAGCCAGATCTGTGTATTAAAAATGCAGATAGATAAAATATAAGTGTTCATAAAGGAAAAAACCCGGTTTTAATAGACCACTGTTATAGACCTCTTTTATGTAAGTAATCCTCTAAACAATGATAGCCCAGATAAAGCACTAGAGAAGTGTTTCTGATGGTAATATTAAACTAGTAACTCTATTTTGTTCCAATTTAAAATAGAAATAGGGCATGACCAACACATTCTTTTCTCTTGAGAAAGTCTGAATATATACCAATGGAAGAGACATGGTGGCCAAAGTCGGAGGCATCAAAGGACTCTCCTCAAAGCCCTGCCACCTTTGGCACATTCCCAAAGTACCCACAAACAAGACAATGAAAAAATAACAACAGAAGCAGGCAAACTTTGTGTGTGTTCATCTAAAGAACACCAAATCCCATCTGTCTCCTGCAACACCATCAACGCAATTAAAATGGAGGGGCATCTAGAATGATGACTGCTAGAAATGCCCTTACATGTGCTAGTCAAACTCACCTACCTGCCTGTTGTTCACTTAAAAACTTTGAAAAATACAGTAAGCATGGGGACTTTATAAACTTTTATTCTCTTCGGAAAACAGGCCCAGAAAGCTTTCCACAACAGCCAAGCTTTCAGCAGGGTGCATCACCGGTGGGGGAGGTTTCACACCTTTCACCCCCGCACCTCGCCCACCCCTGGGCAGGCAAAGGAGCGCAGGAGCGGCGCCCAGAGCTGAGCCCCCAGCACGGGGATGGGACAGGAGGGCGCCTCTCTGCTCCGCTCTCCCCCGGCACCCCCGAGCCGCTCGGTTCGCTCCCCTGCTCCTGTGCCGGCCCCTGCCCAGCGGAGCCCTCTCCCTGTCCCCGCCGGGCTCCGTGACCGCGTCCCCGCCGCTCCCGGCGCCTCCTGCGCGCTGCCAGCGCCACCGCCGGGACCGCCCGGGCTCGCACAGCCGCGGGACGTGCGCCCATTCCCTGTGCTCCAGGCTCAATAACCTCAAAGGTTCTGGTCACTCCCGAGCCGCATCTTCCACCCAGACGGAGCAGAGGGATCCCCAGGGAAGGAGATGCGCCGCTGTGGAACGCTCAGCCTCAGAGCCTCGATCAAAAACGCGCTTTGGGTCCTTCTGCTTCATTCCCCCCCCCTCCAAAATCTGGTTTGATTTTGCTCTCCCTCGTCTAGCTTCTCACCCGTTAAAAAAAATAGAAAAGCATTACTTTTCAGCTCTGCTTTCTCCAGACAGATTTGGCTCGCTCCAAAGCCTCTGTGATTAAACACACAGTAAATAGTAGTCAGACCAAAATTCTCTAAGCCGGGGACTTTTTTTGGTGCCAATAAATCCCACTGCACCTTCTCTTCAGCTGCCCTCAATTTCCTTGACTCTCTTAAGGCTGTCATGTACATCTGGACCTGGCTCCCACTTTCATTGCAATATTTTCATTCTCTTCCAGATTCCTCTCTAAAAGCTGCAGACCATTAAATCTACATGTTTTCTGAAATCTTTAGAGCAATTTAAGGATTTGATCACTTTCCCCCCTTTGGAAATCCACAGCCTAAAAAAATCACCTTTGAAATGTCAAAAATATTGATGTTTAAGTTTTAATTTCTTGTCAAAGGGAAAAACTAAAAAAATATGAATATTGTAATACAATTTTAATTTGGGGGTGGAGGGAATATTTTTTCTTGAGACATATAAGCTAAAACGCTGAATGCTATCATTACTATTCTGCAATGCAGAAGTGAAAAAGCCTTATTTGATGATATGGAAGCAGTAAATCTCCAGCCTCTGTTACGTAATTTGGTTTTTTTGGTATCTTTTTGTTCCAGCAGAAACTCTTTGCCACAATGTGTCCAGTACATCTGTGTTTTTTCTCATTTGAGCCAGAAGCACTATGGGGTAGGCGAAGTGTTTCTTGACATATTTTTCTAAGCAAGTTGATTTTTTTTTTTTTCCTGTGGTTCAAAATACAAAGAAGAGTGACATGGCAGATTCTGGTGATTTATCACAGAGGAATTTCGAGGTAGCAAATAATAAAATTTTATTAAATGGAGGCAAGCAGGGGGAGCATATGTGTGTGGCTAGAAGTCACTCTTTTCCTGCTCACCAGATCATCACTCTGCACAGTCGCTGGGAGAATGAAAGCTTTTGAAATAAACAAAGTGCTGCTGTCAAAAGCAGAATAGTCTAAATGCAGAAATTAGAAGAGTAAATGGATCTGGAATTCCCACGGGGATAGGAAGGAGACCAAATGTGTATCTAGCAGCACTTGGGGTCTGGCCAGACGTGTACTTTGCAGCAGCTATGCCAGGGACAGGGATTGCTGCCCACTGTTCTTTGCTGCCCCTACCGATCTGCTGGCAGAGCAGGTTACCCGAGCACTCCTCGGCTTATTCCACTCCAAGGAGGCCAGGTTAGTTCAGATAAACAGTAAGTCTTTGCTAATCTAGTGCATTTTGGAAAAATAGGTTAGAGGAAGCTTGTATGAGCAGCGGTCCTATCAGAGTCGAAGGGATTTGGGATTCCTGATAACCAGCCAGAGACAGGCTGTGGTCACTAATATCTACCACCAGCACAGCTGAAGCTGGAAGAGCACATCTGTTCACCTCCTGAAGAGGAGTAGATTTCTGGTCTGCTAATCTCATTTTCCACTACATATTCAGTCAAAATAGCCCCTCAATGGCTGGAGATTCCTCTTTGCTTGGTTCCTTCAGCAGTATTAATTTGGCAAAAGTAAATGAAGAGAAAAGTGAATGTTAGTGTTAGGAGCCTGATCCAAATAGGGTGTATAACCAGCATAAAAGTACACAACCCTGCTGTATCTCATCCTTTGCTGCTCTTAATACTCTGAGTTCTTAAATCAGGCAGCTCCATGCAGCTTTAATTTAGTGAAGGGCCAAGCAGCTATGAATTAAGGAGCCATAGGGCTGAGCTTCCAGCAATCTGTTCTCTCCCAAATGTCCAATTAGAAGAGATAACACGTTCAGAGATAAATTCCTGGCAAGTGCTGAGGAGGAGATTTTGCTTGTATCAACAATGTGGTCAACACTTTGAGAATGATATATGAAAATAATGTAAGACAAAGATCTGAAATGTTTAAACAAGAGATCAGTTATGGGCCTCTCAGAGGTGGTAAAGGTAAATTATTAAAGAATTTATAATTACATTCATGCCTAATTATTAATAAACAAGGATACCTAACAGATGCTGCAGCAGATTTACATTTCCTAAGGAAACAAGAATTATGGAAGAAAATCAGGATCAGCAAAACGATTAGGTCAGGAACCTGAAATGCCTGTACATGACAAAAAAGCTTCTGTCAAAACTATAAACCTATTCAAGAGGAAGGAGGAAGCAGTAAAAAAAAAAAAAAAAAAAAGAGAGAGATTCCTTTTCAAACCTTGGAGGCACAAATAGATTGAAGAAAGCTGACACAACACCAATGGTGAGACTGTTTCAACAAATTGAAAATGGGGATCAGATCCAAACCAGAATGTTTAATTCTTACTGATGCCATTCAAGTGACTTCACTATATGTTGAACACGAAAACAAATTGATATCTGTTTTCTTAAACATATGAATACTCCAGATCAGTATAGTGGAAACTTCATCAGAGAAATACAAAATGTATTGCTTAGAAAAATTAACGCCAAAGCACATAATAGAAATCGTGATGAGTAAACTGGATAGAAAGCTTGGAAGAAGTAACAGTGGGTCAGCAGGAGAAATTCTACCCCAGTTGATTTTAGTTCTGTGGAGATACCAGTACAATACACAGCACTAGACTGTATGATTTGCAAATAGTGTGACAGAAACCACTGAAGAAATAAAGAATTGGCTTTGATTGTTAAGACACGAGGTATTTGAAAATGGAGGGAACAATCATGAAAATCTGTTTTGAAAGATTATTTCTTGTTTACTTATGACCTGGAAAAAAATCCCTGAAAAAATTACTGAAGTTTTCACGGAAACACCTAATGGCTTTGACAGACAAAGATGTAAAGTGATAAAATAAACTTGTATGAAATGAAAAATAAAACCTAGCAATTAATTGCTGGGAAACAGAGCATTATGGCAACATTAAAGATAAACACTTATTTAACATGAAACTATCAAACATTAAAAAGAAAATAAATGGAATACAGTTTCAAGTTCAGGATTTTTTTTCAATGAAGAAAAACATAAAATACTATAATACTCTCAAGCAGAGCCAGGGTAGCCTGACAAAAATGGCACATTAAAGTTACTTTACAGTGCCCAGAAAGACAAGCTCATCAGCTGTACCTGCCCTTACTTAAACAAATGTATTACAAGGCTACATTTACATGAAGACAATTTGGCATTGGAATTTCATCAGTAAGATTACTGAAGTCACTTTTTTGTTCCTTGGCATAGACTGGCCAGGGTAGAAATAATGAAAGGCACTGGGTTTTAATTGATAGGTGTTAATCATGGTTCTACCACACTCAGATGTTATCAGGTCCTTCATATTCTCTGAGTACAATGTAATGACTTTTCACAAGACCACATTTAAAACTTATCCCAGAAGTCTTTGAAGATAATTTCTATTAAGTTTTCATCTGATTTAAATACTTGCATTTACCAGATACTGTTTGCTGCTCAAAGGTTAAAAAAATTTCCTACTACAGTATTTTCTCCTTTTAAGTAAGGATGAAATTACAATAGGCTTACAGTCACTGAAAAGCAGTAGTTTCATTCCTTATGTATTAAGTACTTGTAGAAAAGATTTTCCTAGTGGTATAGAAACAATCTGTACATTGAACATTGATGAAAACTGTAAATGTCAATAGAAACAGTTTAATTTAGACACAGAATACTTTCCATCCCCTAGAATCCATTCAGACCACTTCTTCTGCCATTGCATGCCAATAACCTATGTCCAACCACAAGATAAAAATCATCCAGTCTCCCATTTGCAAATCTCGAGTCACACTTCTTCATTTACACCCAAAAATATCCTGCCTGCTGTTTCCTCCTCATCCTTTTGGCAATCGCCATGATTACATGCATGGAAAAACATTATTAGGAAAGTCTAACGGATTTTAATCGTTTGCATTGCAAATGTTTCTCCCTGGTGGAAAAAAAGCTCTAATCATATTGTCTCATTGCTCATTCTTTACTCTTCTTCCTGTTGTCTCTATTGCTCTCTCTCCTTCTGTTCATTCTTCTCTCCAACCTGCTTCCCCACATACACTGCCATGACATTCTCTTTACTCTCCTTTGCCCTGCAGGGAAGCTCATTGCTCTCCCCTTTCTATCTCTTGGTGATGTCACTTCTTCTCTAACAGAATCTGCAGTAAAATCCATCTCCTCCTCCTTGCTTCCTACAAGCCATATGCACAAGCAGTAGCAGGAATGGGAGACAGCGAACGACCCCTGCAGAGATCAGGTCTCTGCACATGGTAGGCAAGCACTCTGATGAAAGAACATAGGCTGAAAGCCATTTTGTATTGATAGATCCTGTTTCTAGCAATAAAGCAGAAACTTCAGTAGGTTGCAATATTGGTTGGTGCATCAGCAGCCTGGCGGTGCCTTGAGGCTTTGCAGAAAACCAAGACCTCGCAACTGTTTGGGTGCTCCACAAACACAGTAAAACCTGTTCTCTTTCAGACACCCCACAGTCTAAACAGATCAAATATGCAAAAAGAGGGACAACAGGAATATTGAAAGGTCAAAAGATTTGCCTGAGGAAACAGAGTAGATCTTGTCTGTGATTACTTATTGATGGCTTCTGTATTTATTTTCATTACTTATCCCATAGCCAAGTATTAATGGGGGAAAAAATCCTTTTAACATGTTTTCAGACCATTATCTGTAAGATCTTTGCATCTAAATAGACAAAATATGTTTTGCACATTTAATTGGTTAATATTGATAATCTCATAGTAAAGTAGAAAAATCCATTCTATTTTGATACTGGCAGATACCACACTCTTTCTCTAAATCTCTCCATTTGTCTCAATGCTAACCAACTTACAGCAAAAGGGATAAGTTGTGAGTTTTGATAGGTTTTTTTCTTTGAAGGAAGTCACCTAAGCAAGTTTTGTGGTTTTGGTGTGGATTCTCACTTTTGGCACACTGTTAAGGGTGCTCTCTCCCTGCGTGTCTGATTCAGGTGTGGTTTAGTACAGGGGGAAAAAAAAGTGAATTTTCTTTCCCAGAAAGCCCCACATGTAATGCAAGCATCAGAGATAACAGTTTAATAGTTCTCAGGAGCAGAGAATGTCTACATATCATTTGTGATTTAAGAACATTTTAATGATTTAAAAGATATATGAGAAAAAAAAGCCTTTAGAATATCTTAAGGATTTTCATTAAAAAATAAAACAGATATTTAGAAACATCTGGTAACAGCATAGAAACCTGTTTGATAGCTAGTTCCCAATGCAGTTGTAAATCAGAGATGTCAGCAACTATGAAAATGTCTTTTTTTCCACCATACTTTTAGAGTCTAAAAAACTACTATAGGCTTATTTAGGATTGTGGCCTGGTGTGCCATTTCAAACAATAGGCAGCGCCAGTAAATCATGATGTAATTTAGCCTAAAGATGGGCTCACTTTGTTTTCAGAGTATGAGCTGGAAATCCTGAAACAAATTGACTGGTCTCTGTTCAGCTATAAAGTTTTGAGAGATATTAACAGTTCTATTGTTCTAAAAGCAGAGGATGTTTTGAGGGAAAACATAACTCAAAAACAAGTTCTCTGTCAAGAACTGAGGGCTTTCCACACATTTCTTTTGTTGTGTCAAAAAGCTTATGATACTTGGGTGCAAACAGCAAATACGTTCAAGCAGTTCAAGAAATTAGACCTGTAATTTGGTCATTTGTAAGGGGCAAAATGTAGCACCAGCACTTTCTTTCCAAAAAATTCATTTCCTAGGCACAGAGAAACATACTTAAAGTCAGCTGCTATATAATCATAGCCCTGAGACAGATTTCCAAAGGAATTTGCAGGTACTTGGATACTTAGAGAAACTCACCAAAATGCCAAAATATTCACTGGCACAGGCTGAAAAAAGGAGTTGTGTATTGTCTGCTTGGACATTTTTGTAAACCTCATCAGTCACCTTTCTGTAGTTCTGAATATCTAAGTGTCTTCAACCATCCAACTTTATCCAACTAAATCCACTTTTGTAACCATGTGAAGTGCCTGACGTTTGTGCCTGACCACAACTATTCCAACTACTCAGCTTCCCTTGGATTCTGCATTTCAGATAAAACACACAAATTCCATCAAAGCCCATTCTGCCACCACCACTTGACAGAATTTGGTGCAGAATCCATTTCTTATCCATTATCATTTGAGACGCATCTATTAACATAAGCATAAATTTCTTGAGACCTGGAAACAAATATAACCAATATTGACTAGATTATTGTGCTTAATTAAATTAATCTTTACTAATAAAATAGGGGGAAAGTATGCATGGCTAATATTGCAATTTTTAAGTTTTAAGAAGAAAGGATTATTTTCCTCTGACTAGCTGTAAGATACCAGGGAAAATTTATCTTGTGTATTATCTAATAGGCCTTCCAGAACTAAAGACCACAGGAGGTAAGGCTAACAAAATTAATATGCAAAGAAGTTCAGCACTAGGGACCCATAATTTTCTTGCAAATGGTTTCACTTTAAGGATGAAACAACACAAGACAATACCAATTTCTTTCTTTTTTTTGCAAATAGATGATGCTTTAAAAAAATTAACACATGACAGCAGGTGGGAAGAAACTAGAGAAGTGGATATTCAAAGTGGAGAGTGACTACAAATTTGATTTGCTTAACATTTTACTAACTGATTTGAATTCACTGATATGTTAAAACAATGTCAGGAGGTATATTTAATTAAAACAAGATTGGTTGTCGTTCAGACATGAAGTAAACATTTAGTATACCTAGTGAATTATTAAAGAGAATGAAAAATCATCTGACCTTCAGAAACCAGAATCATAAATAGCAAGGACCGAGGAGATTCTACTTGGCTACATTTGAAAATTATGTTCAGTTTTTGCTTGCATTAAATAGTAACTGTAATAGTAATCATTACCAAATTCATTATTGATCAGAGATTTTTAATAGCAAAGGAGTGTTTTTATTGCAGTAATAGGTTTATATCACATCTGTATATGCAAGACTACTATAAAATACGATAAGAAAAAGTTAAACCAGTCTCTCTTTTATGTATGGGATTAACTTAGACATTTAATGTTCTGTTCTTTCTATCTGCTTTGTAAGATGTCAGCAATATCCATGTATTGTTTCTTGTAGTAAAGAGCTCATTGTTATCAGATTTCAAAAATATATGACTGCACCCCAGGAAATGGTTCAATCTAATCGTACTCCCATCAATTCAAAAAAGGTGAGTGTAAGACAAGCTTCGAAGGTAACAAATCAGCACAGCATAATTCAGAATTTTAAAATCAAGACTTTGAAAAAAGAGAAGGGTTATATATCTTGGCCTAAACATATCAAAATTTGCTGTTTATGTATGTCAAATGTAGCATATTATGGCAATAAAACATACTGACAAAAATGCTCTCTTTGAAATGAATCCTCATTTAGAATTGAGTGATATTCCATCAGGGAACATCTTGTTTTAACAAGAATATTGTAAGACATACTGCAAGAGATTGGCTTAAAATGTATTTTCTATATTTTATCATCCTTTCACAAAAGAAAAGCTTAGCCTTTAAAAGTTCAATTCACCTTTGAAAGATATAAGGAAGTAACTCCTGATAAGGGTTGAAGAATTTTTTTTCCTTTAGCCATTGTAAGTCAAAAATTTTCTCTAACGTACCATAGAAAAAAATTTATAAGTACAGTGTCCATATTCGGAATAAAAATTCAACCTGTAATTAAGAAGTTGTAATTATATGAGTAACTCCTGATTATCGTGATTCTTCATATTTGTAAGGGTGTACATGTTTGTAGACCTGGGATCAAAGATTGTTAGAAGTATGGTTTCCTTAGAATAAAATTTAAACAATAAATTAAAAGCAGTGGGGAAGACAGAAAATCATCAATATCAAAATCTAAAACATACAAAGCTTTAGTTTGCACACATAATTTTTTGTATTTCTGCAAAACTCTCCAAGACTTAAGAAGATCCTAACATATTTTTGCTAATACCAGTGGGAAAGTGATGAAGATACAATTCAGTACAAGGAATGAGAGACACTATTTTATAAGAGACAGATGAGTAGATCTCTCTGCTTCAAAACCATACCAAAGAGATCTCTGCATGCAGACACATCAACTTTCATTGATTTTACTGAGAACATATCATTTAGTGAGAAATCTAATCAGTTTCATACCATTTTATTTATAGGACCTTTATTATATCAACTTTATGTAAAATAATTTCCTGAAATCAGTGTGGGTAACGTTCCTTGAACAAGGATCCCCATTCAAGGCAAGAGAGCCACACAGTGAAGAAGATACATCTGTGTAAGGCTTCCCAGGACTGTCCTGTGGTTTGATATGTCCCATCCCTAAACTTCTTTTTCTTCATTTTAAATATATTTTTAAATTAATGCAGTTATTTAAATCTGAAAAGTTATATAAATAGGATTTGGTGTGGTGATTATCAGTTCTTAGGGGTGGTTATATTTAATTCAGATACTTAATTTAAGGCTTTGATCCTCAGGCCATAATAACAATAGCAACAAAAGTAAAATGCATTATTTATAAATTTATACTGTTGTAAATTCAGATACTTCTAAAAGACTAAAAATCAAGATCCATTTGTTCAATATGAAAAGGCTTTGAAATGTAATCTCTGTGGGTTGATTGATGTATTACATAATGTCTTTTTTTTTGCTTCCTCTGTACAAACATGTTAAACATGCCTGATAGTTTTCTGAGTACACATAATTTCTTCCATTTCCCTTTGCGCTCAATCTATTATCTTTTACAGTGTTTAATAAATTAATGTAGGCAATCTAAAATTGAATTACTTTATCCATAATCAAATTAATTATATGTCAACATTTTCCAAGGCCATAAAATATGAGTATCTAATAATAGCAATGTTTGCATTATGCTGTAATAGTTATAAAAGCTTTTTCTTTAAGGGACAGTAAGAAGATAATAGAGACTGTCAAAATTAAATACAATATCAGAGCTATTCATTTTTTATTAGGCTTCTTTAATCCCTATAAATCATACCTTTATAGTCAGCAATGGTAATAAAGTTGAGTGGTTAGAAGAGGTTTTGTTAGCCAAATAAAATCATGTTTCTTCTCAAATTTTTCTTGTAACATGAAAAAAAAAAAGGAGTTCCTAAAGCTTGCACTCTTGGGTTATTTCATTTAAAGGGTTATTGATCCCTCACATAAATAAAATCAGACACTTTCAGGGGTTTCTGTGACCCCTCATGCAGACTGGCAGCATGCTTCAGGTCACAACAGCTCTACACAACATTCCTGCATGGAATTTCCTCTGTCCCAACACAACAGGAACAGTCAAAATTTCTTCTGCTCAGTAACACAACAGAGTTTATTGGCTTCATTATACAGTGTGCCAGTCACCTTTGACACCTAATCCATACTTTTCCTGCAGAGGCTGACTGCTGAGCATCCAAGGAAAGGATCTCTGTCTTTCAGCACTCCCACAGCATCCCCTGAAAGCTGACTGCCCATGACTGGGCAGCACATTTACAGGAGCTCTTCCTTCCCAGGCAGCTCCCGAGCCACAAGCCTTCCTCAAAGGGTAGTAGCAAGAACAATTTCGCTGTTTTACCCAGAATCTGGACAGTTTTTTAATTAATATCCCAGTTCTTCACTGAACCTGCAGCAGCCGCCTGAGCATCCTTGTTCTCTCCTAGTCTGGTTAAAATCTAGCACCTCATGGATCAGCCCTTGAAAAAGTCTGTGGAGTGTTTTCTCATACTCCTCTGCAAGACTGATGGTCCAAATAAATCAAGGTCTAAACCTCAGAATAGCTAAATCCCAAAAGCCCTAGTCCTCTCGACTTACTGCCAAATGCTAGCTAGAAGCCAGTCCTGGAAAGCAAGGGAAGAATGCACTTCCTTGTCCTCTGACGCCATCAGCAATGTGTCAGTTTTTCTGTAAAATTAGAGTGAAAGTAGATGGAAAAAACCTGAGTCACAGCAACAAGACCTTCCCAAAAAAGGCTCCTGCAGCCATGGAGCAGCAAAGGATTTCTGCAGCCATGGAGCAGCAAGGGATTTCTGCAGCACATGCTCCGTCCTTCCAGCTTTTCCAACGTTCACACTGCACCCAGCCAGCCCTGGTAGCAGCTTTCTTGACAAAACATTTCTGCTATTGCAGTGGTTTCCAAAAGAGAGGAAAAAGAAATCCTTTCCCCCTCTGTTTACACACAGCTGTCCCATCTTGATATAACACCTAGGGTGCTCCAGTGTGGAACATATTTATATGCAACGTTAAAGGACCAACTGCATGCTCATGTGGTTCTGTCTCAGTATTGTCATCTTGGGCAAATATTTGATATTCCACCCTGCTTCTTGGTGGTCTCTGTTCTTTAAGCATCCTTGAAATTAGAAGACCATAAATCATGTTGCAAGGTTTTTTACATCACTGTTCAGAAATAAAAGCATTAAGCCATACATTATGTTACCTACAGTCCAAGCAAAACAAGCAATCATATTGCCTCCAAATTCTGGACATATACATAAGAGTCAAAAATCAACTGTGACTACACATTTAAGATGCAAAAAAAAACTTGTACCAAATTGAATTTCATTGAATATAAGGTATCTGGGTTTTTAATGAGAAAACAAACTCAGGGTTTCTGTGTGTTCTCCAATATTTGTGGAACACAGTTTCAAACTGATTTTTACATTGAACAAATGTGGTGTGTATCGCCTAAATTAATAACAATCTGAAGCTAAATCTGCTTTACAGTTATTATAGTGCAATTTTCCCTATCAAGAAATGCTGTGGACTTACTGTTTACCTTTCAGTTGATTTTATTTGCCAGATTATATACAAAATGGTCCCATGGGCTTGCTGAATATATGGGTGCTAACAATGAAAAATGTGCATAGTTTTAATACCAACTTTGTAAATTGCCTTAATAATAGCTTGTATAATGTAATAGTATTTTCAACCAGTACTTTTAATTTCTAGCTCATAAAGTCTTTTCATTGAACCCCAAGGGTGTAGCTATAAAAGTAAGATTTAATTTTGTATATAATGTGGCCTAAATTAGTTTTAAAGCAATAGGAGAAACATGCAGCTCAAAGAGATAAGACTGAAATTATTATAACTCGGTGAAATTTCCTATAGCAAAATTAATCATTATTTCCATTTTTACATAATTTGACATAAAAAATATAAGACTAATGTAGATCTAATCAAGGTATATATTTTAAACCTCTTTACCGTAAATTACAGAAGCCATAAAAAGTGTTGCAAACCATATAACAACAAATGATTTGAAGACACTTGCAAAGTCGACTATTTCTTTGGTGAAACGAGTTAATAAATAAATGCTACTACAAAGTAACAAATGGTATATTTATGTCCATAACTTTGGCTAACACTGGAAGTTCACACCCAGAAACTGACAGCACCCTCTCATGGCTTGTCATGCTTGTCAACTGTCTGTGACATTTGGTCATTTTCCCTAAAATTGCATTTCCTGGAATCATGTGATTATGCAAAACCTCAGTTTCTCATTTTCTAACCCTCCCAACTGCAGAGAAAATCTAGCAAGCATGAATGATAAAGCAGATGAAAGGAGACAGCACATAACTGACACAACATTATTTTCTCAGACTTTCTTTTTTTATTTATTTATTCTGCTGATCTTTGTTCAGGGGCTTGACTCATTCATGACTGCTTAGCCTTGGCAAATGACCATTTTAAACACATGGGAAAAAATCTTAAAAGCCATCAGACTTGTACAAAATCATTTATACTATAAGAAAATAATTGTGTTTAACCAGGATTTATTTTAAGTATATTAAATAAAGGAGGGACCAAAATTTTTCCTGACATGTTGGCTGTGACTGCTTTTCTCCAGGAATAAATCTTCCAATACTAGATGCTTTCTACTGTGAATAGTTCCTTTGGCCTTAAAAATATGGATTACAGCTGTCTTTGCAGTTATATCTGATATGACATCAAATCAGACAGAGTACAGGAGAATGAGAAGAGAATATTTATGATGGTATGTGAAGATTTATGTTATTCCCACTGTCTGGAATACTATTTAGAATGCTTTCGTGTATATTAAAATTTATGTCACTAACATGTTACATGAAGTTCTCTCAGGTGTGTGCTATTAATATCTGCACAACTTGACTTTACTTGCAAGACCAACAAGGTTATTTGGGTTTTTTAATACTCTGAAAGGTTCTGAAAAAGAAAACAAACAAACAAAACTGGTGTCTGCTTCACCAAAACCATCAATGAAGTGCAGGAAGGAGTGAGGGAGAGACACAGAGCCTCAGTGTGCTCCAGTACTGTGGTATCCAGGCACATTTTGGGTCCATCAGGAGACTGGACATTGGAAAACTTTGCCCAAAGAATCCTGCAAGCTCCTGATGTTGGCCAAAAGCTCTTAGGGTAGAGAGTAAAACTTCTCCAGGTTTCAGTATGAACAGGCTCAGCCTCATCAAGAGTGGCTTTGTGGAATATTCTCTGTCAATGCTTCTTTTTTTAAGTTTATTTCATCATTGTAAGCCTTATTGATTCTTACAGCTGCTGGTGGTCTGACCTGAGGAATTGAATAAAAGCTACAGCTCCTGCAACACCTCCTACTCCCAAAGTTTCAGATCCTGTATCTTTTGAATAGCTAAATAGGCTCATTAACTGTGTTTCTAAAGCCTTCCAACATATTTACTACAAACAAAAATAAGTATCTGTATCAAGCAATCTAAGTAATTATGTGCATTAATTATCCACACACACATATATATTTATATACACATGCAGGGGAAGATGGTACATTAGCTGTGTATTCCAGTGATGTTGCTGCCATCCCAGCCCATCATTTGCCCACTGATGGGGGCGTGGGCAGCAGACACAGTGGCAGTGCCTGTGTTGCACAGGACATCACATCACTGTCCCCACACACATGGATCCACCCGTGCCACATGTCACAGCGCTCACCTCGAGTCACTGCAGAGCCCAGGAGGATATCCTGAGCACAAAAAATGTTAAAGATCAGAGAGTCAGGTAAAGAGTAAACAAAATTCCAAAAATAAGCATTTAAAATCAGGAGAATAATGGATTGGAAAAGCCCTCTAAGATCAAGAGCAGCCACTAAACTAACACTGCCAGGTCCACCCCTGAGACATGTCCCAAAACACCACATCTACACAGTGCTTTGAACACTCCCGGGGATGGTGATTCCACCACTTCCCTGGGCAGCCTGTTCCAGTGCTAGACCATGCAATCAGTCAATAAATATTCCCTAATATCCAATTTTGTTTTAAAAAGTGTAATCTAACTGAGAGTTAAACTTATCCATGCCTTAATTAATTATTTCAATAGGATTGTATGATTGGCTGAGGACAAAAAAGATTACAGACTTTAAAAATTACTGCACATTCTAACACTAGCATGAAAAATACACTATTAAAACATTACCCAACTTTCATCCTGATGTCTTTCTCTAACAATATTTTTAGTAAAATCACTCCAAAACCAAGCTAAGGTATGTTCAGATGGAAATCCAGGGGCTGATTTGCTACCAAGGGGCTGGTGCCCGTGCCACAGGTTCTGCTCTGAGTGCAATGTCCCAGGAGTGCAGCAGGATGCCAAGTGACAAGTTGCTGTCCTAACATCAGCCACACGTCCCCGCAGCAGCACTGCAAAGGACTGACTGTGAGCTACCAACAAAAACACTCGACTCTGCATTAATTTGCATCTCAATAAGCATTTTTGTGGTACATTTGAACTTTTTACAGGAAAGGTACTTTGCACAGTCATTGTGTTGATAGTTTTGTTTTGTTTTACTGAATGTGGTTGAGAAAATAATGGTTATGGCTGAATCACCAGTAGAAGGCAACTCAGGAGGACAACCATAACTTGAGGATTTCTCACTTGTGGTGGCATTGCTGGCAGTAACCAAATACCCAGGAAAGGAGCACCACCGTGTGCTGTTCTGGTAGAGACTTGGGTTATCCCAGGCATTTTCCAAGTGGCAGAGATGAGCTGGCACTCAAGAAAGAATTTATAAACGTTCCCAAGCAGGTTTTGGAATGCTACAGATTTGCTTTGAAATTAATAAGAACTTTTAAATTGTTTGTTTTCTGCTTCAGTAAAGATACTATTTTGTCGTATTCAACAGAAAACAACGATCTTGTGGAAGTCCTTGGAAGGTTTTTCAGTTTTCCCTTTCTCATCTGTAAAACTTTCAGTTCTACAATCTGGAGATGGAAAGAGTATCTTACTATGAAGGGTGATCAATTACAAATGATAAACAGCAAATAGTAAAGTGCTGAAAACACAGGCACTATGAACAGCCTGCAAACATCCTTTGTGCTCAGCGTTTCACTAAAGTTCTCATTGAGCAATCATGAATAATGAACACAATAGTAAAGAAAAAAAAAAACAACAACAAAACTTTGTTCAGTTAAAAATTGGAAAGGAAAAAATCAAATAAATTATTCCATATGATCAGTTTTCCCCTCCAGTTACTGCCTTATCCTCCTCTACACAGCAAGGACCACGAGGACCTGCCTGCTTTTTTCCTGAAGTTTTTTTACAATCTGTTACAAGATCCTCTCCCTCTCTGGCTGCACTCTCAGTCTGTCTCATGGAAAATATTTGATGGACTGCAACCAAGCCCCTCTTTACATGCAAGTGCTCTAATCCTACCAAACAAGACTGCCTGTTTTCAAAATAGAGAATGAGTTCCCCTATTTCATCCAAACTAGATTTATGTCAATGCCCAGATTTAAGGCAAGGATTCCTAGCTGTTCCCTCATGGGGAATAAGATGAAAGAGTTAAAAATGCAGTGCTTTGGACAAAATACATGCATTTGTTCGAGGAAAAAACTTATAACAAGAAGATATGCACGCCTGATGATGAATGAAAGCCTGTTTGTACCTAATGTATCGAAGAAATTGTTCAAGAGCAGTTAATTTTGCCATTTCAATGTCTTTATGAGTTATCTGCCACAGAAGTACTTGTTTTAAAAGATGAGTTGCCTGGCAACCACTTTAACATAGACCAGCTGACTTTTCTGAACTTTGGGAAATGTTTTATTCATCAGCTGGTATTCTTTGCTCACTTCCCTTCATTTTCAAATTCCCTTTTCTGATTGTTTACATGCTTTTTACATTCTGAAGAGCAGCTTCATGGTCTATCCACTACCATGCAATAATGGACACCAGTTTTTTGCATAATTTGCACCAGTTTTTGCATAAAATCACTTTTAAAAAGCAACAGGCATTTAAATAACATCTTTTATTGCATACATACTCAACTCATCATGCAACTTGACCCAAGCAAACCGTATAGAAACAGAATGTTTGGAAGAGTTGTATTAATTTTCTCTATTCATCAGTTAAAAAATCATTATGAGAGGCATTACTTTCCTTCATGAATTGCCCACAGATCTATCAATATCACTTTATGGATAGGGAATTAAGATGCTGGAATTAAGACATAAAGACTGTTTTGAATTACACCACTTGGAAAAATCACAAGAAATTGGGAAGCGGGGGGGGAAAGGAAACATAGAGAAGTTCTTGCCAATAGTGAAATAGTTCCCAAGGGAAATAACAGACATCTCTCATTCTGAGGCTTTCCTTCTATAATTTGTATGGCAATACAGAACCTGAACAGACCAAAAGAAAGGCACTGACATTTTGACCCACCTAGCTTTTTGAAGCCTTCATTATCAAACACAGTTTGATAAAGGCACCCTCATGTGTTGGTTTAATTCTCTGTGTGGAGAAAATCTTGTTTGATCTCCAGCTAAGGGACTGCAGCTCTTGAAGTGCTCACATGCAATGGCATACCTTAAGGCCCTGACCCAAGGAGCCAGTGCAGGGGATGTTGTTTTGGCTAATAGTTTAGAATATGATAATGATGCCCTGAAAGGGGTTTGCAGTACTCACTCCCTCCAAACCTGAGGTAAGATAGTTTTCCTATTTTGAAGCAGCAGCAGATTCACACATGGTTCACTTTTAATGAGCTCTCTTGTTTAGGAAGTTGGTCTTGTTTACACATCCATGTACTGTGTGTTAAAGGTGTAACAAAGAAAAAGCAGTTCCAGAAAGTTAGGTAAATGAAAAACAGGCAAATGAAAGCATTATGCCTGGCCTTTGGCATTGCACATGCGTTCTGCTGGTTTAACTTCATATCCTTCCTCTGGTTCTGACTGCTTTCAAAGTAAGTTAACAGAAATTGTTTACTGTTTAAGAAGAAAACAATTATAAGCCAACAGAACTGCCCAAAGGTTCTCTTTATAAGGCCATTAAGCAATGAGCAGTGGGCTCTGAGGAGGGCTGGAGTGGGGCACAGTGTGCACATGCCCTGAGCAGGACCAGCAGGGCACTGGGGGAGGCAGCAGTCCTGCTTCATGAAAATCACTCAGGAGCACATCACTTGTGTCACCACTCACTGAATTCAAGTGCCCAGGCAAACATAATGCCATTACCTCCTAAACTTCAGAGTTTGCCTGTGCTGATCCAGTGGGTCTTTTTCCTCTCCCAGTCTTAGCATGCAAGGTGGCTATAAGAACCTGCAAGGAGATTTCTTCTAAAAGAGTCCTTTAAACAAAATGCTTTTTGGAACTTTTCTTCTGTTGCACCTTGCTTAGGGTAGCTGCACTGAGTGAGGATTTCACGTTGCTTGTTCTCTCTTTTATGAGAGAACTTTAAACTATTCCCAGTCTCTCTGCTAAGCTGCAATAATGATAACATCTTTTCAAAAATAGGAGTGAAAACATTATCTATGACTGATTTATTCAGATCATTAGCAAAATTCTCATTAAATTTAGTAGAATCTGCACTTCTTTCTAGGACTTCACCTGTTTGGCTCAGAAATAAAAGGCCAACTGAAGGCCCAAATTTGTTTTGTTGCTGCTTTATAGCTATGCTGTTCAAAGAAGAATCTCATATTTCGATCTATTAAGTCCTGAAGAATTTTACAATTGTACTAGCACATGTAAATTGTGTAGGTGTTGAACTGCAGGCCCAGACTCGAGGATTACCAAAGCACCAGAGATATTTGTGCTCATATATTTCATAACCTCAAAGCAGTACACCCTCATTGTGGTCTTGCAAAAGGAGTCTGGGCTTCTGTCCTCTGGTACAGGCTCAGGGAAACATTAATCTCATTCACTCAAGTGTTTTCCTAAATAAGAAGCCATTCCCAGGCAAGGTCATAATTCACATCTTGTGTAGCTTTGGCTGGAGTGGATTAAGTCAAAGCATGCCCAAAGGCAACCATGGAAGTGTAATTACAGGCCGAGGCCACAAACGAGGAAAATTTTACAGGTACATAGAAATTAAATTCTTCCTCCAACTATCATTTCCAATTAATGCACACATGTAAAATTCATAAATATATTAATAATTTGTAGTATATAAATATTTGTAGTATATCAAATTCATAATAATTTGTAGTTACTTTAAATTTAAAGTGTTCACTAATTAGTAGCTCACTTTATCACTCCAGGTTTGGATGCTACTCCCTTCTCAGTAAACATCTCAGCTTCTCTGTATGTATCTTCTTTAATTATACTAGGAAATACATGTATTTCAGTGAATCCTTAGGTCCTGTTCCTGTCCATACATTGACACATATATACCCCACCACATTTGTATTAAATTACCTTCAATCTCTGTCTAGGGTGACTGGAAATCACCTTCCACCTGCCTAGGAAATAAGAGACACTGTTGATATCCAACCTTTCCTTCAAGTGGAAGAAATGTTTTCCTGAAGGAAATCCTTGTTATTTAATGGTCTTCCTATGCCCAAGCTTGGCCTGCCATGTTTAGTTCTTTACCCCTCTGACACATAAAAGGCTTCACAGAACAAAGCACAGGGATTTAATCTCAGGTGAAGCAGGCATGTTTTGAGCAAGCCTAAATACTGCATCCCTCTGCAGCTTTCCATTACCACCTGGTCAGTGTAACTGGTGACATAGGGCTCCATAAAGAAAAAAAAATCTTCCTATTTCTATCTCAGTCTTCTCATTATTTATTAAATAACCTGTGAGGTTTGGTCTCTTGCCCTCTAGAGGATGAGCCAGATTTGCCCCATATATTACTTATATAATGTTGCCCAAAAATGAACTGTGCTCAGCTACCAAAAATTCAAGGGAAGCTTTCTGCTTCATTTCAAATATTTTTAATTTTCTTAAGAAAAACACAAGAACTAAAAATTAAGAAGGCTTTGTTTCAGAGTCAAAACAATATAATCAGGAAAAAGTCAAACTTCTTCCCAAATCTTAAGCAACTTTTAAAGTTTTCAAGCACACCCAAGGTACTACTAAGATCTCTTGTGTTTCAAGGGATCTCAAAACCTAAGTCTTTTGAACAAACAATGTTTATAAAGAAAGAAAGCAAGAATTAAGTTATGTAAACATTCTTTCCTCTAGTACTGTGATTGTTTTACAGAGAAATGTAGGATGGGTGACTAAAAAGAAGATTTCAAGGTCCTTATGAATGCCCTATAGGTCTTTTGCAAGGGAATCTGCTGCTGTCACTGTTGGGCAGACACACAAATTCCCCTTTCCCTGCTCACCAAATGCCCACCACTTCCCCTGTCCTCCTCCTCCTGCCCCATTCCCTGGCTACAGGGCCAGGCTGGAAATACCAGGCAAGCAGAGACACACATTGCTCAAAAGAAATTATGTTCAACAAGTAAAAAGAAAAAGAACCTTTTGCTTGGATATGGTTAAAATGCATCTTTTTTTAAAAAATGTTTCTGTTGGCCAGCAAGTTGCACAATACTTTCCTGGCACGCTTTACTGATGTATCTATTATTTTATTATTATTACAATTACTGCCTATTATCTGTTATTAATATAGCTATTATATATCTATTATATATCTACCATATGCCCTTACATCTTTCTATTCTAAAACTGTCTCTCTGTCCACGGGGGAAGAGCTGCCACAAGACCATCTGATCCCAAGTGATTGGATTAGTAGTAACGAACACAGACGGTACCAGTTGGTGGACTCCTTACACCGCCTGTGCTGCCTGCTCTCCAGCCCCAAATACATTTTTAGAAGCCTTAAGGAGACAACAATTAGGTGAGGTAATGGTTATTCTTAGCCTATTATCTCTCACGCAAATGCTGTTCCATAAATAAAACCTGAAGGATCTGTCAACACATGGAACTTACTCTAACATATCCTGGTGGCTTGAAAATGAAATGGGATCTTCAGATTTGTTTTCAGCTGAGTAAACACGGTGATTTTTAGGGCAGACCTTCTGAGATATCCTGGGTCAGTAAATACATGCAGATGGTAAAACAAATTGACATAATATTAATTAAGGCACTCACTATCCCCTAAGAGTTATTGTTTTGAACTAAAACTGAACTAGTTTTCTAAGGGAAAGGAATTTGTTGCACTGTAACTTGATATTATTACTACAAACAAAATAATTTTTTTTCATTATAAAGGCTCCTGGTTTTCTCAAATCTAATAGTAATTGATTCCACATTTTCCAAGCTATGTAACAAACAGCTTTTTTATGCATAACTTGTATTCATCTTGGAACATGATATATTTTCAAAAGCATTATGAAACGAAGTGCATAAGCAGTCAGATTTGAATAGAACATATTATACTGTTCAATCAGCTTACTACAGGCCATAGCCTTAAAAATAAAATTATACCACTACTGCTGGCATTTGTGCTCCAGAGGGAGATGGTTAATTCTTCAATAAAAAGTAGAAGGATTTGCATCTGCCCTGGCTGACAACATAAAAGATCAACGTTTTTCTTATACTTAGGGCAAAACGCTCTCTCTAAAAACCAAGTTAATGCAATATTAAAGCTGCAGAGTTAAGCATATAAAAATGAGGATAGGCACCGTTAACGGTGAATATTCGACCTTAATTCTATCCTTCGGTGTGTTTGCATTAAAGCCTAGTTTGCCACTGTGTGATTACTTCATGAGCAATATAATTAACAATATTAAGCAGCAGAAACTGTGGGACAATCATACCAAATCTGATGTTTGAAAAGAAAATTTAAATCATTCTATCGTGTACATGGTAGATTCCAAGCTTTCACCTTACTATGGCTTGGACAGGATTTTTCCTATAATAAGAAATGCAATGCTTTTTATTCTTCACTTACAAAGTTACTCCCGGACTCTTCTGATATGATAAACAGAATATAATCAGGGAACAGAAGCATAAAAGGAGAAAGATGCACTATATTCTACAGATATGACACAAGTTCTCAATCTTCAGGAAGCAAATGAGTCAGTTCAAATAGTAGCATTTTATATAAAACAATTTATTCTTAGGAGACCTTAGTTCCCAAAAGCTGGAAAGATATTTTATTTCAAACATAAGCCTTTGAATAAATACAATAAGATAATTCTTAATGAGCTACTTGGAAAAGCCATCCTACAATCTTTTCACAGTGAAAAGATTTTCATGTATTTTCATACCACAAATTTGAAGCGTAGAAGCATTACTAAACCTGAAACACTACTTAATGTTACCAGTTAAAAAAAGTAAATAAATAACAAATATTCTCATCCAAAAAGGTAAATATCTCCCTTGTTAAGATTCTTCCCAATTCTTTCAGAATTGATCCGGCATGACAGCCAAGATACACCTTCCTACACCTTTTTTGTTCATGTCAGATCCTCCCCCACCTCAGGCCTTACCTCAATGCAGTTTCTGCACCAAAGTAATCAAATCAATTGGAAAAATGTTTTGGCTAAAATCGGTGCCACCTCATATCACAAACAGAATATTATTGGTACAGAGTTTATTTATACCACTGCTGCTTGCTTTCGTTAAAGCTATACTGTAATAAATATCTTTATAGCTAACACACTTGTGTCCACACCAGGCTGTTACATTGATTTAAACACTGTCTGTTTTCCCAGCAATTTAGCTAAATTATTAAAACAATGACATAAAAAGCAGAGCATAGAGAGCTAGATGATAGAAAACAAAAAACACTTTCACCTCTCGTTTTCATCATCTTTTGTTTGAATTTAAATCTTGCAGATCATGTCTAAGCCTATAATCACAAAAAGGAGGAACATTAAAAAAGAAGGGGATTTGGAGGGCTCTGCAGCATTCCCATCTTTTTTGTAAGAGCTGCAAACATAGAAACATAGAAACTGGAAATATAAAGTAAAATTATCATTAGTTCTGTAGCGTATGAAAATGTCCTTTTTCAAGAAAATGTTCCACTTCTAGTTTCTTCTCTGTTTGTAAAAAAACCTTTGTGAAACTTTTTCTCATTATCTGTGATTTATTTCCTTATTCCTGGACCTGGAGTGTAATAATGGCCCAAATGTAATAGCCTTGACCTTTGCAGCTCTTCTCAGGGAGGTCACGGAGAATTTTGTTTAAGCAAGGATTTCAACCAGAAATAACATGATGCACTTAGATTATATAGAGCTTTATCTACTGGAATGTACATTTCAGCTGTCCCCTGTGCCCAGCCACACAATCAGCACTGCTTTACAAGCAGGGAAACTGAGGCACACTGAGTGAATTAGCACTGACTGAAACTGCCAGAGGTGGAATTAGAGGTCAAGTTTTCTGCATCCAATACTCACTTTAACCACAGTCACATCCTTCCTCCCAGCACTGTCCATGTCCTTCCATAACAAGACACAGTTATTATTTTAAAATAGAAGCGTGGGAAGGTTTGTGCAGATGAACACTGGTATACTGCTCTTCTGTGGTGCTTATTTGAAAATCCCAAGGAATTTTCATCTCATTAGGCAATGCCCAGTAATAAATTTCTTGTCTCCACTCTCCTGCCTGCTTCAACCCATTGTCTCCTTTCCTAATGCACTGCAGATCAGGACTGCCATTTTTGGTACAGCTCTAAATTCAGTTCTCTCTTTCTAATTACAGAAGTTTCAGGCTGTTAAAAGGAAAATAAATACCCCACATAAAAGGAGTAAACAAACTGGCACAAAGGGAATATTAAGAGCATCCTTATCAGCAAGAAATCCCTTCTGTCTTTCCTCCCACCATCTTGTCAAAATAATAAAAAAAGAAACAAAATGGCAAACACTAATATTCAGATTAATAAAGACCCATATTATTCCCAGCTGTTGACTATAAGTGGCAATCCGTGTGCAGTCTTTGTACCCAATGTGGTTTTCACAATACCCATATTTGTTTCTGCTTCTCAGTCAAGCTCCAAATAGTAACTGGTATGTAGTAGGATCTATGCAGATAATTTATTGTCTGTCTCACTTTTAAGGAACTGCAAAAAGAATGTGAAAAAACAAGGAAGAAGGTTTTTGTCCCTTAATCAGGACTTTAGAGAGAAAAAGAATAGGGTTTTACTTGTTAATAATGAACAGAGGTTCGTGCTTTTAGATTTCATGACTTTCCATAAGGCACAGGCATTCATATGGTTCTCACATTTTCTGCAAAGTGAAGCCCAAGTTAAGCTCAAGCATTTACCAAAAGCTGTGAGAAATATCGTTTTCTTTGAGAACATTCAAATTTTCCTCCCTGTGCCATCTCTTTTAAAACCCATTCTACGTTTACATAGCCAAACGTGTATTAAATATTAATATAACACTTTTATTTTGGTTCCTGCTTATTTTCTAGGGGAGCATAACAATAAGCATTGCGCATTTGACAGTGGTGGCTACATTATCTCCAACTACTTTTAAACGCCGTCTTTCAGCTTCCCAGCTTTCAGGGATCCGGCTGATGGGGAAAGCAAACGGAGCGAGCGCTCCTCTGCTCCCCTGCGCTCCCGGGGCAGCCCCGCCAGCGGACTCCCGGCCCCGGGAGGCTTCCCACAGCGGGACGGTGCTGGGAGGGACGCGGTGCCACCGTCCCGGCCACTGTCCCCACGTCCTCCCCATGTCCCCACGGCACGGGCGGCGGGGGAGGCTCCGAGCGGCCGCGGCAGCGGGGCCGGGGCAGCGGCGGGCGCGGCGTCCTGCGCTCCCCGCCCCGGGAGCGGCACCGGCACCGGCA
>VZTT01068660.1:63102-81001 GCA_013400855.1 Buphagus erythrorhynchus
CCCCTCGGAACACTGTACATCCCCTCCAAACCCCGCAGAGCCCCTCGGAACCCCGCACAGCCCCTCCGAACACTGTACATCCCCTCGGAACCCCGCACATCCCCTCCGAACCCCGCACAGCCCCTCCAAACCCCGCACATCCCTACGGAACCCCGCAGAGCCCCTCCGAACCCCGCACATCTCCTCGGAACCCCTCGGAACCCCTCGGAACCCCGCACATCCCCTCCGAACCCCGCAGGGCCCCTCGGAACCCCTCGGAACCCCTCGGAACCCCTCGGAACCCCCCGAACCCCGCACACTGCGGAGGGAGCCGAGCTGGTGGAGGTGCAGCGCGGCCACGGGGCCGCTGCTCTTGAAAGAGTCTGTGGTTTGCCTATAGGAACTTCAGTGAGTGACACTGTTTTGGGAAAGGTGAGGCTTCTTGGGGAACAGCTTACAGGAATGGAAAAAAATATTATTTCCTGCAAATTAGAAACACATGCTTAGTAGTCCTTAAAATGGTCTTGTGTTTTAACTCTCTGAAGTCACATTATCATCTATGAGAAAGGAAAAGGACAAACATGACGGCCAGTATTTATCACACATTTTCTACACAAAAGAGACAGATAATAAAACTTACTGCAGAATACAGATATATTGCTAAAGTGGTGTGGTTTCACAATATTCTTCCTTTGCAAACTATTCTTCCATTGCATAATTTTACAAATTATCTGAAAATGTTCCTATTGAAAGCCAATATGATTTATACTAATCTCTCAGAGGCAGCTGGAATATGAAGAAAAGCTGATGCTTTTACTGTTTGAAAAACAACACTATATTTAGGGACACAAACAGAAATCAAGACAGCAGCTCTTGGGAAAAGAGATGCAAAAATTTTCAATCAGGGATCACATTCTCCACTAACTACATCATTAAAACTGCAGTATGAGACAAAGCATGGCTTGTTGTTTGTTTGCTTATTTGGTTGGTTTTATTTAAGTATGTTCAGCTGCAGTCACTGATATTCAAAATCTTATGATACACCATTACTTTTGTGTTCAAACACCAGAGCATGTTACCAACAACTGTGATCCATTCCACGTGCATTTTTTTTAATTATATACGCTGATTCAATCAAAAACTTAAAGGCAAATCTGTGGGAGAAATTTATGGCCTGTATTATCAAGCAACTCCTGCCTAATTGTAGACTCACTGAATACTACAGGAGCAAGCAGACATTTGTATCTCTAATGTAATTTATGCACGTGTATCATGGTATAGTGCTAGCAGCCCTATTCCAAAATAAATTGCTTTAGTAGGTTCTATAAATAAGCCAACATTTATAAAATGGCAATAAATGCAGTTCAATTTAATTTCTCCCTTACGTATATTGTTGCACCTACACTGGACTAATGCATCAGACACTTGTTACAGGGTCTCTAAGCCATATAACTCACGGTCCCAACCTGCAAGCCCTCTCAGGACATGCTCTGTACTCCTTAGCAGGCTGGCAGATGCCAATCAGGCACATGTCCATACTGCAGCTGCTGCAAGCTCAAGGAATTTCTGCCATGCAAACCCAGTCCTAAAAGATATGAGTACATTAGTCCTAAATGTACCATTTCCCCCCAGCATGGCTAGTTCCAAGATAATACCTAGCCTGATCTCGCCTCCTCTCTTTTCTCTGGGTGTACAGACTCACGGGGATCTGAAAGCCCCTGGGTTAGCCCTAATCCCCTTGGATCAGCCCCAGTCCCCATGGGTCAGACCCAGTCCCCACAAGCCAGTCTTGGTCCCCACAGATCAGCCCTGTGCTCTGCTGCACACACAGACAAGGTGATGATCTACATGACCATCCAGCCCTCACTTTTCTGTCTCTAGCAGCTAAAGACAATTTAAATATCCAGGCTGACAAATTGCCAAGGCTAACTGTGACTCACAAGCAATCTGCTGGGCTGTGGTTTTATATTTGGGAATTGTGCCATTTCGGTGAACTTGTGCCGTTCCTGCAGCTCCCGTGTCCATCTCTGTTTTTGTCAGCCAGTCCACAAACAGTGGCAGCACAGCGTGGAGGCCTTCTCTGTTGGCATCTCAGTGCTCAGGAGGATTGTTCCTGAGCACCTCTGCCCCATTTTAATCTCTAAAATTTAGTACCAGGTACTGAAAAGCAAGCAGCACTCAGCATCTCTTCTACAAACAGAACACCAAAGACCAAAAACCCCAACAAGCAGTGTTGAGCACCTTGGAAGCTTAATAGCTGAGAAGGCTGAATAGAACTCAGGCAAGAGGCATTCCTAAGGTGATGGAGTGCACAGTGTTGCTCATACCTGACTGTTGGGGTGGGCAAGACACTTCCGAGCTGACAAGAATGTGGGTGACACATGGGGCAAAACCTGAATGAACTGACTGCTTGAAATAAAACAGGTATTTTCTCTGAAAGGTCTGAATCTTTCATGAATATAAAATGGGAGAATTCTAGAAACAAGTGACAGATAAAAACATATCTTTGGGGCAATTTTTTTGTTATATCTTTAACCAAAGTAACATTCAAGACAAATGTTTCCCAAAACAGTAAAGAGAAGAACTAAAGCTTAGGGCCACCATTGCCTTTCCGTGGAAAGCATCCTGATACCATTCCAGCTTAACCAGCTCATGTCTAAACAACTGTTTGCCATAAAAAAAATAAAAAAAAAGTCAGGTAAAAATGTTGGTTTAATTATGTCAGCAGGTTACGGTGGTATGAAACCTATGAACACACAGAGCAATGCATGAGTGGGGAGTGTGTCCTGTGTAAGTACTGAAGTTAAAATGTTTCTGTTGGCTCCCAGTTCTGGAGAGATGGTGAGTTTTAACTCCAAGCACATGCTCAGCTGGTTTGTGTGGGAGGGAGGGGGTTACCCATCAGCTGAATGTTAATTCTGGATAATGAAGTACAGCACGTACAAAAGTGGAAGTGATAACTGTGGCTGTGGAGGCTTCACCATGACAACCACACTGGCCAGCACTTCAGGATGCTGCAAAGGCAGGTGAACATTCACTAAACATGGTCATTACACATGCACATGGCTCTAAATATTGAAAATTAGTCATCTCCTCCCACCGATTTAACTGAGGTTTACTCTGGTACTGGTCCAAAAAACACCAATAGCCTGAAATTTCCCAGTGTATTTGACAAGGAAGTTCTAGGCTCAGTTAAAATATAGACATCCTAAGACAATAAATACCTGGATAAGCATTTGGTACTCTATTGAAGAGGCATACTCACAACATGAGCTACATAAACTCATTCTCTAAATGGGAATATTCTAAGAGATATCAAGTACAGATGTTTCAAAGTAGAATTTAAGGTCTCCATGGGTGTCCCTAACTGGTGATAACTCTATTATAAGCTTAACTCTTCACAGACAGAGTTCAGATTCCAAATTACTTACCCAACTTTGCATCAAAGAAAAATAACTGTTTCAACAGTTCTTTGCACCCACTACCTAAAACAAACCATGAACATCTGCAATTTCACTGCCCAATCCTTTCTCATTCCTTACAACATTTGTTCTGTTAATGTAGGTTAATTCTGCAAATAACACTTCTGTAAATTGTTCTTGCAAACTGCTACATCATTTATGTAAGGACTTCTGTGAACTTTGAAAAATTAATGCCTTTAATTTTGGTTGATGGCAACATCAGCAGAGCTCTGTAAATTGCACTTTAATGAGATTTTGCTACAGGGGATAATCTGCTACTGACAGAGTAACATCTTGAAAACATCTGTAGACCTATAATTTTTCTATGACGATTAGATCCCACCACAAGAGTCCAAATACAGTGCAGAAATAAAGGAAAAAATGTAAAGTCCTAAATAAATATCCAACCTGTTCTTTAAAAAGAAGAGAGACACAATGAAAAGTCTCATGCACTGAAAATAAATCAATTTTTCTGACTAATTAACATTTAGCTTTATTTAATTAAGAAAGACTATTACTGTCTTCACTGCTGTGCATCTGTATATAATGAAGCAAACAGCAGTAGGTATAAGATACCACAGAGGGATATGCCCAAGTAACCAGGCACTATAGGTGCAAAGGAACGTCTATTATTGTTAAGTAACTGACATCAGAGCCTCTCTTTAATGTTGTCATAAATAAAAGAAAGATTTTCACAGATGCTTTCGCATATGGTTTCTTATTTGTCTCTGATGGAGACTCAGAGTTAGATTAGATGCCAAAATTAAATGATTTAAATAGACAGCTGCATAATGCAAACTACTAAATAACACCTTTTGAACACTTTCTATTTATAGTGAGTTCTAACTCACAGAATTATGACAAATCTCATTTTGCTTATCTCACTGGAGGTTGTTGCTATAAAACCATTGCTTCTACATGAAATATCACGTTACACTGTTGTCAATTTGGAAGTGCAAAGAGCATGGGATTATCGTGGCAAACAGGAGTGGAAAGCTCGGAATCCAAGATTAACTTTAATAGATTAACTTAATCATTGAAATATGCAGTTAGTGATTATCTGTAGCAGAGCTATCCAGGATGAACTGAAAGGGCAGGTAGAGAGAGGCCTTCAATGCAAACTGCTGGAGAATACCAAGTCTGTCACCATTCACGTTCAAGAGAAGTGATGGACATTGGAGCAGGCACTTAATACCTAAACAATAATCTACCATTTACCAGCACGAAGGTATTATATCTTGGGGATAAAACTTTGCATTAAAAACACAGTATTTGGTGCAAGGAAAAATGTAGCAGCTTTTCAGGAGACATATTCTTTGTTAGTATAGCCATTCCTTGAATTGTGTTTCTGTGTCCTAGACAATCATAAAACCAGTCACAATTGTGGAGTCTGCATGAAGTTGCTCTGGAAAGGAATACAAACTGTCAAATGCTACTGGGATCCGAAATCTAATCCTAAAAGCAGTTAACACTGGTTGCTCACAGCAATATGGAAGGCACTAGCTCATGGATAAATCTGAAATGTTCTACCAAATCAGAGGACTTTTCCTATCACCTGTATTTTCACGAGAGGCATTATGGGCAGAAACACAAAAATGAAGAGTCATCATTTAGAAGACACATTAATAGGTTTCTATGCAATCTATTTATCCACTGTGAAAGTCAGAAAAGCAGTATTTAATGCCTGTGGCAGGAGCTGGGAGTCACACACTAGGGAATGCTCCCATCTCTGTCCCCCGCCTGCCCACCACCACTGGCACAACAGCCTCCAGCAGAGCCACCACAGTGCAGCTCCTCACATCTCTGCCCTGCCCAGCTTCTGCCATTGCACACACCTAGGCCTTTTCCTTTTGTACTGAAATGTCAATGTATTCATTTTATGTCATATTGCCCGTTCCTTGGAATTTGTGAATCGGGAGTTGGATCATTTTTCCACCGAGTTCAGCTCTCTGAGTTTTGAGTACAGCTGCTGGGGCACACACTACCCTCACTTCCTCCTTCACACAGGCACAGCCTCAAGTTCCCATCCCTATTTGTGTCCGGCATAAGCAGCTTTTGAAGGTTGGGGATGCTATCATCCCTCCTCCACCATTTCAGTCTTGCTGTGGCTCCACACCTGTGTCACCCAACACTAAAGGGACAACCAAGAAATCAGTGTCCAAACACACCTACTTTCTTCTCACCCTGATAAAGTGAGTAGTATGTGAAAAACAAACTTCATACAGAGAATATGATGCTAACACTCCCAACCCCAAAAATGGTTATGTGGATTGTGCAGTCTCTTTATAATTTGGCCTCAATCTGCACACTATATTTGTCAATACCATATGGTATTCACCCACTTTCCTTTTCCTAAGCCATCCTTTTACCAGCCAGCATCATGCAGTTGATACCATTAAGCAACGAGCATCCAGCTTTTGTCAGTACCATGGTACTGTATAAATAGAGGTAATGAGAACTTTACTGCAATGTTTATAGACCCTTTAGATACCCAAAGTGTTTCATATAGTCAAGTAAGCATGTCAATACAATGTAATCCCCATTCTTCAGATAAGATGCAGGGCTGAGTTTCCATTTAGACTTTCCCTTTGCTTCACTTCCAGCAGTTAAATTTGCTATAAGTAGCTGCAGTGAAAAACTTCCAAGTGGTATGTCTTTTCTAAACTAAACTTTGTAGGAATTAATATAATTAAATAGGTATTTAATATAAATGACAGCTGAATCACAAAATATACAATTGGCAAAGTTTTGAGCCTAAAGAAAATTTGTTTACAGCAATCTCAGGTCTTCTATAATCTCAGTTTAACTAAAGCATTGAAAGGGATTCGAGATGTGCATAACTGAGATGTAGATGTGCTTACCACTATTAAACATTAGAAAAACACTAATTTAAGTTTGAAATATGGAGCACTGGGACATGACAATTGTCTCCAAAGCAGCGACTCAGAGGTTTCCCTTACTTACATTTCCCTTGGCTGGGAGAAGCCTCCTTGTCCCTCTCCACTGAAATGCTAGCCTGATGGCAGCACCAGCTTTCCAGCAAATCCTACTGCGCTGTACTATAAAGATTAAGCTGCAGAGGGAAGTAAAGCTTTGGCTGACACCCTTGATAGCAGAGCCATCAAATCATATATGCCTCTCTGCCCAACAAAAATCTGAGAAAGTTCCCAACAAGCACTCATGTAAATTTAAGGGAACTGGGGGCAGTGCTATTCTCCAGGCCAAACGTGAGGAGCAGAATTTAGCACATGGAAAGCCAGCAAGCAAGCTGAAATGTAGAGTCAGCCAGGACTGAGCACGTGTGGGGCTCCAGCACCACTTTCTGTGCTGTGCTTCTTGTGGCACCAAGCCCTGTGAGGAGAGGAGCTCTGCAGGGCCCTGCCTGAAGGGGCCAGCAGCCCTTCCCTGGCACTGCCAGTGTGCCACTGCACCCACTGGGCTTTCTGCAGCCCCACTGCAGCTCTTACACCAAAAGCCCTCAAAGAATCTGTTTGGGTTTATGCTATTCAAGCATTGATCCACTCCACACAAAAAAAAACAGCTCTGTGTGTAAAACTATGTTCAATGTCCTTTGCATTACCCTGTGCAAAGCAAGATAAGCTTTTCAGTAGTGTGCAGCTCACTTTATTTGCTTCATGTCTCATTATCTTAAGCAGAATAATGAATGACAGTGATAGTCAATGGCTCTCACTTTTGTGCAAAAAATATTTTTATGATTGTATGCACTTTTTCCTATCAAAAGTACTCTTTACTATGCCTCTATCACTTTTGATATTGGCATTATATTCTGTGAGTGCTTTGTTATTATGTGCTACAGTTCAGTAGGTTTCAAACATGTCAAGTTTGATGTCAGTAGAATAGGAACTATACAGCAAAGACAGCAAAAGCCAGATATTGACCCATGAGTGTTTACCTGACTTCTGAAGTGATTTTCAGATTAAAAATCCAAAGAATCCACTGCTGGGGAGAATAGCTATCATGAATATGAAAAACTTTTTGTAGGGATGAGCTCTTACTAAAATGTAATAGGTAAATGTAGTATGAAGCACAGCTAAAATTTTTGAATAGCTGGAAATAAACCACCATGGGTAACCTGAGCAGAAATAGTAATTAATAATGGTTCTAATTATATTTTTCAGCATATCAAGTAACTAAAGAACTTAATACACCCTAAAATACAATAAGAATGCAGCATTTCAGTAAGAAAATGTAAACATGTTCATAGTAGCAAATAAACAAATAGAAGGTGTCTACTGAAAGGAAAGAGAGGGGATTCTATTTGAAATACTGCAGTGCCTAAACACCTAAATCTTAAAAACATTACATTTTTTAGGAATATTTCTAAAGAAGCAATTATTGAAAATAAATTGTTTGGAACTGGGAAAGAGGTTCTCAATAATAGTCAATAAGATATATCTATATATATTATACATGAGGTCAAAAAAATGCCAGCTAACTCTCCTAAGCCGTAGATTGTGAACTTCAACTACTGAACAAGCTTATTTTCAAGGACAAAGATCAGTATAAAATTGATTGCCATATTATCCACAACCGAGAGAATTTGGTTGTCTTTGCTAACAATAAGCCAGGAAGAAAAAGCTTATACTTCACTTAAGCTAAAAAACCCCTAGAAATAATAACTGCTATCTTATCTTGAAGAAACTGCTTGGATTAGGCAAGCTAAAATAATTCTCACATTGAAATTTACTTGAAAATTCTCAAACCAAACAGAAAGATCCCTTTGTATTTCTGACAACTAGACCATATGCAAATGAAAATCAAATACTTTTTCCTGCCCTATGAATGCCTGTCAAGTTGCTGGGTAAAATCTAGGTTGCTCAGCCTTACCAGGAAAACAGATGTTGCCTCATCTGGTTTGATGTTCATATGGATGTTGAAGTCTCTAAGGCTAATAGTACAGTTCCAACAGTAGCTCTACAGAGTTTCAATGAATACATTTGTGATATATTTCATACACTCTGATAGTCTATGCACTCTTGTAACTACAAACTTTGATCCTTCCCTGGAAGTACAGGAAACACCTGGATAGTCTAATAAACTCCACTGCACAGTTGGCCACTTTTTGCATTGCAACCAAATTGTAACCAGGTCCCAGAAATATGAGCTGTGGATCTCCACTTCCTCTGTATCACAGCCCTCAATGCAATACTTTCCATGCAAAAGTGAGTCCCTGGGGAGGATAGCAGTGGGAGAAGAGGCTCAAAACAGATGAAAGAGAGCCAGTAAACCAAAATGCATTTCTCTTTAATGTGTTTCTCTTCAAGAGAGAGGATGTTGTCCTTTCTCCTGCATGCCCCCTTTGCTAAGTGCAGACATATCACCTGAGCTCTTTCTGCTCCTTTTCTCTTATTTCTCAGACATAAATATCACACTTTCCACATTTTTTTCAGCTTGCCAGTCTCAGTCCAGAAATTGTGAGCACAAGATATTTTAACCAGTGGTGACTGTGACCAATAGAGAACAGCTGGCCTGCCTTGCCTCTGCCACATAATTCTTTCTTCAGCGACTTTGGTTATTGGTGAAAACCAGCACTTTAATACTTACAGTGTAGCTCAGAGAGAAGAACAACTTAAGGTTTAGGAAGATAATTTCTTGACATCAGCCCTTGATACCCAGTAATGTTAAGACACAACTTTATCATGCTGTTTATCATGAAAGACTTATGTTGGGTTAATAATTTTATACCAATAGGATGATTGGTATGTCAGCTTCCTGAAATACCAGCTTGCTGTGTTTATGATTATTGGTTATTGCAGCCTTAACATCTTTGCATTCCTTCCTCTTTATCTCTTTGCTTTTCCTCTGTTTACTGAGTTAAACACATCAAGCAGTGTTGCAAACTTCTCCCTTGGTTCCTACTGATATTCCTCGATCCTAAACAGAATAGACAAGCCAAGGAAGGCAGTCTCACCTCTATCCTTCCTCTTGGTTTTGCATTTAAAAGAACACGTTGCTGAGTTGAGACTTTATGAGTTAGAATACAACCCTGTACTGGTATTTCCTATCAGTGGTTTTCTACCCTGCCAGAGAAGACTAAACAGAGAGGGTCAGGGGAGCACACACCACTAATGCTGTGGAAAAACATGAGGAACAAAGTTTTATCCCTTACACTCCTGCCACCCCACTTTCCTTCCTTGTAGAAAGTTTCCACTCTGACAGACAGTTACACTAACCTTATTTCAAGAGCCTGCTCCAGGTTTTTCTCCTGTCATTCAGACTTTCCTGCATTCCTTCCCATCCTCGTGTGCCCTGACCTGTCAGCTGTTTGCTGAGTGCCCCACACGGGTGACATGCTGCAGATGTAAGAGCAGATAATGGTCCCTAATACGGTCAGCTAAGCTTAACCACACCTAAGCTGCTTGTCATAGCACTACATCTGTCAGAGGTTTTGCAGTACCTTGCTTGAAAGTGATGTTAGTGCTAATGGATGCTCATATGATTATTCCTCCTTCATTTAAGAATGAGCCCTACATTTGCTTTTACCCAGACTTTCAGCATGGCCAAGGTCCTTTTGACCTTTCTGCTGAATGGAGGTGGTGTGGGAGGTGGTTAGAAGGGTCTCAGTCTAGGAAATGCACGGAGGCACGTTTCCATTCTCCCCTCCTCAAGAACAGATTTGCTTTGTTCAATCAGCACACCTCCTGAGTATCTTACTGCATGTGTAAACTGGATTGGCAGATGGGTATAGATTATAATTTGACGAGAATTTCACTACATATTCTTTACCTCCAGGTAGTTCGATTAGCTTTCCTTTCTCTTACTAACACAAACTTAAATCCTTTTTATTGGTGTGTTCATTTAAAGCATTTTTAATTAAGTTCTGTATCTCTCCCTTATCTGAGTTATCTTTCTCCTCCTCTATTATTTGTATACTCAGTAGGGCAGACCAAATAAATTAATGAAACAAGATCTCATTTCCAAGAAACAACTTTAGTATCTACAAAAAGATGCAATTACAGAGAGTAGCTCTTCACTTCCCATAAACATCACTAAAAATAATTTCAAGAAAACTAAAACTAAAATACAAAATGCTAAAAAACTAAATAACAAAATGCTTTTTCAAGAAGTTTTCCAGCAAATTAAAAAGATTTTATGTACCTAAAAATTTTAATCAAAGTAGCAATTAAAATTCCATTTTTAAAACAGTCAAAAATCCAGCTTTGTTCCAGAGTAAGTAGGCATATGTTTGCTTGACAAGAGGTTGTGGATTGTTGTTTTTTTTATTTTAAATGCAAATCAACATGAATGGTCTTTATGCTCTTACCATTGTTTTAACATCAGTAAAATTTTACACTGAAGTCAGATCTGGTCCACAAAACTTTATTTTTAGTATTTTTAGCTTGGACCAATTTTGCACAGTTCTATATGAAATGCAATTTCCTTGAAATTTTTAGAGAAATAAAAATACCAGGGTTCAATATATGTGTAGCAGAAATAGATGATAGCACTACTTCATAGCAAGTGGAAAAACATTAATTAAAGCTCATAATCAGAAATCATTTAATAAAGAAATGTTCCTCTATTCCTTTTAACTGAGACCTAAGAGAAGATATTCAAATGAACAATGAAGTCCTCACAGTTAAATCTGACAGAGCTTCTGCTTTAACAATTATGCCATTTGATTTAAGGCAGTTTATCAGAACTGGCTGCAAGTCATAATTGAACTTGCCATTTCAATGCAAGAGTTTGCATCCTCTAGTTTATTTGCAGTATGCTTTCAATAGTCATGCAAAAAGGAGAGCTAAGCTTACTTTACTATTAATGAAAAAATGTTTCTAAACGCACATGACATCCTCCCTTACCTGATAACCACCCACAAATTAAAGGCTTTGGTTTGTGTGTTTCTACCCAGTGCTGATTGAATTATGTTTGAAATATATTTTTAAAAATATATTTAGAAACATGGTATTTTTTCTGATCAAAGTAAGGTGTCTCTTCTCTATTCTTACTACTGCCAAGCATTTGATTTACACACAGTTTAATTATTCAGATGTTTATTATGTTCTACATAATGAAATTTGGACCCTCATATTTTCTTCCTACATGCTCAGTGCAGGCTGCAATTATAGCCACAGATATCTGTTTATTTGATGAATTTTGCTTCTTCTGCATAGTTTGATAAATATGGAAATAAGTCAAAACCTACTTTATATACAGTAATTAAAGTGAAAAATCTAGTCATGATGCAAATCCTTAATTGGACTCCAGGAGAGATATGCAGAATTTCTCTTTAATAATATGGGATGACTGGGGACAGAAAAACAAAGCACACTAAAATATGGTTTAGAAGCACAATTAATCACAAAATAGAAAACAACCAATTTAGCATAGCTCATTCAGTGACTCTCAAGGCTCAGGTAATGTTCTTTTAATCATCTGGCTCTAATATTAAGGTTGTGTCATGTGCAGCTGAAATAAAACACAATATATGTGCTGATCTTCAGTGTGAAACATGTCCTCTGGACTAATTTGTAAACACAGCCTTTTCACACTAAAATGCTTAGTCTACTTAATGGCGTGTAAGTGAATGATCAAAGCAATGCAAAATGGTTTTTAACTATTATTGTTTAATGTATTAATTCATTAGCAGAAGAAACCCTCTTGTCGTTGGTTGCAGGGAATATGTTTTTGTCAGCTATATATAATTCATTTTGTTTTTTCATTTTATTAAGACAAAGTCATTATTTTGCCTGATGATGTTCCAAAGAAGAATATACTTGTTAAGTGGTGTTAAATTGACAAATTGCAGCGCAGAGCAAGTGGGGCTGAGATACAAGTCTCCAGGAAAGAGACGTCTGTACAAGCTAAAGAAATAAACGTTTTCTTTCCAAGCTCTGAACAGATATTGCTCTAATAAGCTAAAATTAACCATCACTGTCACTTAATTTGATTGTAAAAATATTATTCTCCATATAGCTTCCTGTAATATCCCATTAGGGGCATATGATCACGTTCTAATCAGAAGGTGTTGGATTTATTGTGCTAGTTTGTTTAAACTACAAATACAATTAATCTCCTTTTGTACTTCTCTCAAATAAGTAACACCAGAATGACATTTTTGTCTCCAAATGGATTACAGACATTGAGCAGGAGCCAGAGGTCATCCCCCTGCACTGCCATAATTATGGGAGCAAATATCTGCTTCAAGCCGCCGAGTGTTTGGGGGAGCTCAGCCTGCCTGCCCAGCGCTGGCCACCCCGAGCTCTGTGCCTGCCACAAGCCACGGGGACACTCTTCTGTTACCCAGATGTGCCCGTTGGGAGAGACCATGACTGCGAGCTTCCATGCTGAGAGCAGCGAAATTAGAGAGGCTTGATGTCCAGTATTCAAAATCACTGTTAAAACTCTTTCCAAGTCAGGGTCCCAACTGTCTTTGACAGATAAAAGGGGTCCTGTGCAATCTAGTTTCAATGTACTCTTCTTTTGACCACCCTGAGATGACCTGGCACCTCTTCATGCACCTGCCGTAAAACTTAAAGGCTTCAGAAATTCTTTTCTTTGAAGTGTCCTAATAATAACAGCCTAACCTTTGATGTTTCTTCCTGTACCACATGCTTGAACTTCTTATAATCTAAAGTGTATAACCTTCAATTGCTACACACAAACGGGTTGCACATCTTGAGAACACAACACTGTAAACCTAATGCAAGCTGTAGTAATGATGGGTTTATTTCATTTGTATTTAGCGCTTTACTTATACAGCATCATAAACCTAAACACTTAGCACACCAATCGGGCATTAACCATCCAGGCTGATTAGCATGAAGCAGAATTCACCTTCTGCAGCCTGGAGACAGAAGAGATAAACAAACTCATGTAAAATAAACTTTGTGTGCAAATATGATATTTTAGAAGATCCTTTTCACACTAAAAATTGGAGAGAAAGTCTGCTTCCGATGGCCTGAGATCCCATTCAGAGAATATTTTTTCAGTACATAAAATTTAACAGACCCCAAAAAAGCTGGGGAAAGTTATTTTTAAAAACCATTCCTAGCCTGATCATTACCTCAGGTTCCTGTAAGTTTTTACAGAGCTCTCTGAGAATGTCTGTCCAGCTCTGTTTTATGTTACTTCACAGATTTTTAATATTCAATAGTCCTTATCCCGTGCAAATGTTTAGAGCTAAAAAAGAATTGTTTCTAGTCTCTATTTTTAACTTGTACATCGGGGATGAATTTCATCCAAGATGTATCATTTATATAGCTCTGGGGAGAGAGAAAACACATCCTCCATGTAGCCCCAGTCCTGCATGAGCTCACGAGCATGCTGAACTTCCCTTGCTTTAAGCCATTCTGCTGAAAATTTTGAGCATCCGCAGGGAGCTCTTCCATCATTGTTTAAATTTCTGTCTTTCCTGTTAATCACTCTTTTGGGTGGCTATTTTCAGCTGATTGTTTGTCCTCTCATGGTTTTCCAAAACTGCAGGACATTAGATCTAATCTTTCCCTTTGACTGGGATTTTTTTCTTAAGATTATTTTTGACAAAAGTGAACCTTGTGGGGGAAGTTATTTAACTAAAAATTATTATTCACATTTTGGGGTAGTGTCCTTTGCCCAATTACTCAAAAGAACAGAAAGGGATTTTATCTTCATAACTAGCATTTACAAAGAAATAATCACCACTGAAGAGCAAAGTCCTTTTGAGCAAACCAGGGAAAACAGTTCAGTCCACACTGCTCACATGCACCAGGAAGGAGAACATGTGGTTCTGGTCCTTCTAGAGTTCCAGTTTCTTGTCAGATGTTTGCAGGGGATCCGAACTGAGCTCGGTTCAGCTGACCAAGATTCAACCCCTTTGGCTCTCACTACAAGATTAGAAGCCAAATTTGTAAATTATCAAAAGGAGAGCAGTTCCAGTTACACTGATGTAGCTGCTCAAGTAGCTACAATAGAATGGAAAAAGAGTTGGAGAGGGTGACAAGTATGAACAGCACGCAGCTACAGCCTCCAGGCATGGGCAGGTTAAATACCCTAAGCCTCTTGGAAATGGAAAAAAAAATACTGAAATGACTAACAGAGACATAGTAAAGCTCCATAATATCAAGAATGATGTAGACAGGATGTATGAGGAAGGAGCAATCACTCGCCAGGAGAGTTGAGTGGCCATCAGATGGAACTTGTAAATGTCAAGTTCAGAAGGAAAATAGGGCATTCTTGATATACAGTGCGTAGTTAGGGTAAGGAAGTCTCTTCACTGGAAGACACCTGGACTGCCAAAAAATCTATATAGGTTTGAAAAGCATCTGGAGATATTAACAGAAAAGGAATTCAACAGGACTAGTAAACAGAAACATGGCATCAGTACAGGAGAAAAACCCACAAGAAGCTTGAAGTGCAATTCTAATAAGCATCACTGCACAGTTGTTCTTGCATTCTTCCCTAGGCATCTGCTCATGGCAATAGGGAAGTGCAGGATATTGGTCTGGATTGACCATTAGCCTGGCCCAGTGCAGACACTTTTGCAGTTTGAAGAAAACTGTAGAGGTGTCTGACTCATTTCAACATCTTCAACAACAAAGCAAGAGATGCAGACCACTCTGAAAATGAGACAAATCCAAGAAATGGCATACCAATGTACACAGAGATATTTGGCCCTGGATTTCTCAAAGGCAATATTAATACATAGTGATGGAACCAGACATTCAACCTAAAGATCAAGTTCAAAGTCTTCTACCTGAAGGCAAAAAAGAAGGAGGTAAAAGCTGGTTATTCATAGCGTTTTGTAACCTTCGTCTGACTTTTAAATCACTAAAGAGACTCTTAAATCAGCAATTCTAAAGCAGAGTGAAAGGATCAGCATTTGGCTATACAGTACTTACTTCTGCCCCAGCCTCCAAAGCACGTTTCAGGTTTGCTGCGTTTTGTTTTCACTGGTGATGTTTTTCTACTGTCAGAGGCTCACAGGTCTCAGTGTGGTGTTGCAGGCACCATTTCACATAATAAAGGCATTAGCACCTCCTTAGTTTCTAAAGAGATATCTCTCCAGCCTAAAATTACTTTTGCCACTGTATCACTTTACAAGCTCTTTTCTAATTTGCCACCCCCTATAATTCTAGGTATTTTTCAGTCTGACTGCTTTGTAAGTATCTCCTTCCATTATGTAAAGTGGTTTCTTTTCAGATTCTAGATTGTAGAGCTACTCAAAATGAACAAAATTTTTTCACTCTCATTTTTCATTATCATGTTGCACTTAAACCATTTCTTATGGGAACTTAATAATGTTCTGTAGTTGATTAGACTTAAAAAGGTCTACATTCTTCTTTCAAATATGTACAAAGAGCTCCTATTGACTGACTTCAATTAACTGAATTTATTTCAATTCAACAGTCTAAATTAATTCTTCATCTAACTACTGAGGTCTAGTGAGCCAAATATTGTATGACAGCTGAATTTCACATCCAGACCCAAAGCAATATTTCAATGTTGTCTATTACATGGATGAACAAAAGAAGAATATTCGACACTGAAAACTGAGTGAAACACATACCATGACCTATACAGAAGTTTAGATTTTATTAGGTTGGTCCTGATACTGTAACTATAAAAATTCTACTCCTAGACCCAAAGATTATCACTGTGAAGTCCTGGAGTGGAGTCATATCAACAATATGTCTCCCTTAGGGTTCAGCAGAGGTCAGGTTTTCCCTACACATTTGCAGAATAACAGCATTGTGTTTATTTAAAGGAACTCAAAAATCAAAATAGAGCAATTAGGAAGCTTTCATAGAGCAAACAAGCAGAGCAGGAAAAGAATTGAAAAAATCAAAGAAAACAGGAAGGAAGGAAAAACTGTGAGCATTTACATCTTCTACATATGGAGTTTGAAAATCCAGGTGGTTTCTGTTTCACTCCTATTTGCTTCAGATATTGAAATACCCAGATGTGAGTACAAAAATATACTTGAGAACTACAAGGTTTTAAAAGAAATTGAAAGTCATTGTCTGTCCATTTTACTCTTTAACCAACACTTTGTCTAAAGCATAATCAACTAATACAGTAGTATTTCTGGTTTTACACTTCTGCTGTTACAATTTCCAGTTTTCAAACTAACTTATGATAGAAGTCAGCTTGTTGAGTCAATGCCTCCAGAGGGGTTTGGGTTAGTTCCAAGTTAGGGTGCTTTTTTTCAATAAATAAAACAGCAAATATAACTTCATAAACAAATATGTACTTTATCTTTTGGCTGATTGCCTAATTAACCAATCTTAGGGCAAGAATAGCTGTTGTAGGTAAAACCAGGGTTAATCTGCTTGAGTTCCAACAGTGGCTGAATGTAGGTGCCTGTAGAGGGAGGCCAAACTCTCAGGGAGACAAATGGCAATAGTCTCAATTCCAGCCATTTGTTGCACAGAGACTTCCTGAACTATTTCCTGAATGCTGAATCCAGTGTTTCTAGCTCTTAATAGTGTTTTCTTCTATTAAGTTGTCCAAACAGCTCTTCAACTCTTATGACATCTTAGTATGCTGTGGCAAAATTTTAAGAACTTAACTACATACTGTGTAGAAAAGAATTTACTTTGGGTGCTTTTGTTAAGTGACATCTCTTCAGCTCTTCCATTCTTGGATGTCATTATAAGACAGTGAATAAATGTTGAGGTATTTTGATATGTGATGCTTGGTGATTTCATACGCATTTGTCTTCTATCAAAGTGTCATTGTATGAAAATTAGTTTTTAAAAGAACCTTCCAGACATACAGATAATATGCAGTTGATAACACTGTGCTGGTTAAATAAGCTGAATAAGACCATGAACAAAGTATCAGCCAATCAAAGAGTTGAAAAGATCTGACATAGGTGTTTAAAAAACTAGATGATCCCAAAATCATTAAGCATTATTCTCAACAGAACACAGCAATATCATTTCCAGCACAGGTGCCTGATGAACACAGACACTCGTCACCTGCTCGTAGCAGCCAGTCTTGCTCAGAAAATGAATAACTTGTCTGAATGCCTCAGTGGCTTGAACTTGCTCCACTAGGTGATGTTGAACCAGACTAATGCCACAACGACAAAATACTAAGTGCATAAATGTAAGTAGGCAAAGAGTTGTTATGGCTGCAAAAGCAGAAATAAATTAACACCTTTCCTCTGTCAAGAAGAAATTAAGAAACAGTCTCAGCTAATACAGCATTATTTTTTTTTATGGGGGGGGAAATCTATTACCTAGCAAGTGCCTCCTGCCAAGAAACAAAACCAGCAATGTTCTTATCCGCAAAGACTTTTTTCATTGTGAAGGCTTTTTCTGCAGTTCTGATGAGTTCTATGCTTTTATATTTATGTTATAGACTACTCCTGATTCAGAGTTGAAGTCACTACAAGATTCAATAGGAACCTCTGCTATCTCCAAGCACAGTGTTTGGGGAATGCAAGGGAGCACACTGCCCTAACTGATAGGTTTGCCTGAGAACATCGTCTTGCTTCTGAAATATATTAAGGC
>VZTT01068661.1:0-13388 GCA_013400855.1 Buphagus erythrorhynchus
TCAAATTAATTAAAAAGATCTTTTCATAATTATTATAAATTAAGACATTGGAGAAGAACTTTAATGGGTTGCTTTTGTATGCCAGAGTTATCTAAAATACAGATTTCAGAATGCAATGATTTTGATTAAAGCTTTCTTGAGTTGCTCAGCAAAGATGAGAAACTCAGATCATTAATATCTTATTAAGACTCCAGACAAAACGGTTTGTATCAAGCTCTCAGTGTCTTAAACTCAAAGAAAAAAAAAAAAAAAAAGAGTTGAAAAAGAGAAAAATTTCCAGCTCACAAAGACATTCCAAAAAGAGCATATCTGGGTGTCCTGCATACCTGGAGTTCTTCAGAGCTCTATTATCCAAATTTATGGGAAAACAGTTCTTTATAGAAATAAAAATATTTTTTCTATTGATGAGGAACACCACCAATACTTCTTTAAAGAAAAGGAAGCAATGTTATTAGGCAGAAAATGGCTTTCCTGCAAGAGTAGTCTTGATCACTTTCCTGAATAACAGCAACTCCCTTCTGAGACTTTTCGTTCTCCCCTGTTCCTTTTGAATGCTTTTCCAGCTCTGTATTATGAAAGCCACCCACACAGTGACACCTAAATCATTTGCAAAAGAAAACAAAAAACCCTCTTATGCATACAAAGAAGTCTTAAATTAAGACTTTTCTTGGTCTATCTTCACATCCTTTAAAATCTGTTCTCCATCTCCTTGAAGAGAAAGGGATCCCATCCATGTCAGCCTAAAGAAAGGGTACAGATCCATATTTATCCCACTTCCCACACACAGAGTTCATGAAGCTCTGCTCATGCAGCACTTCACACCTGAGAGGAAAAGCCAGTCATTGTCCAATAGCTCATCATCCAAGGTGACTTCAAACATATCCTACCAGCTGAGATGTACATGGGGTCAAAGGTCCCAATCAAGATGAATGGAACTAAATTACTAAAGTTATTTAAATTTTAAGCTATGAAAAAGTGGTCTTAGAATGAAGCAGAGCCAAAAGAACACTCTGTGAAGTCATAGAAAGTAATAACACTGAGAGTTTCTGTCATCAGCACTGCTGAGCAGCAAACCACAACATGAGAAGGATGTTCTTCAAAACTCAGATGGGTGAAGTAGCAGGAATAGCAGTGCTCTTAGAGATTTCATTTACAACTGGTATTGTGTTGAGGCTCCTGAGAGCATGCTCCCCTAGGCACAGAAATATATATTAAAGTGTCATTTTAAGCTACAGTTTTCACATCCCAATCACTCTCCCTTCCTGGATCCTAAACTAGGATATCAATTGATGCTATTTATTTTCCAGACTTCTTCCCCCATTCCCAAGCCTGTCTCCTATATACATTCCAACACTATCACTAAAACATGGGTTTAGCTATAGTTGGGAAAGGAGGATTGACTGGCTCACCTCTTGAGGTTTTCTCTAGTCCTTTAACTTCATGATCCAGTGTCTCAAGTGCAGAAAACATCTAGTCTTCTATCAAAGCTAATGTTCTGGTAGAAATCTAAGTCTCCAGAAAGCTGTGGGTCACTGCAAAATGATAAGCTTTTTACTGATATCTTGGGCCCAGATCCAAACAGAACATAAATCACCTAAAATGAGTCTTAAATAAAATGTGAAAACCCACAACTCAAGAGTCTAAAAACTCTCTGCAGAGCTGCTATGAAATATTCCAGCTTGCACATTTTTTACCTTAGGAAAAAAGTAATAAATTACTTGCAAAATTTCTGTCTGAACATGCACATAATGCCTTGTGTTTTTATCTAATGACAAGCAGCTTAGAATCACTCCCATTCTTAAGTTTGGTGGAGATACTGAAACCAGTCATTCCTTTCCCTGTGAGGAGGACTGACCTCTGCAGCGAGCAGGTTAACCAGACCTGAGCCCTCCTCAACATCCAGTGACTGCAGCAGATGAATTTCAACACACAGCTAGAGAAAGGATCTATTTGGGATTCCTAGGAGGCAGCATCCTACAAGGCACTTGGACTGAAAGCCAAAAAGAGCAGGTTCAAATCCAACCCACCAAGGGATGTTGAGCTGGAAGCCTGGTAAGCAAAGCACACACAAACAACCTCCCTACAGACCCTTCAGAGCTGTGTTCTCCAGCCTTTTTACAAAGATGTGCCCCCAGCTAAAAAACAACAGGAACAACTGCTAGAAAGTCAAAAGAACCCCAAAGGGAGCCCAGGTCAGGCAGCAGGCAGTGAGTGTGGCAGAGAGGACATTTCCTTAGGAAGGGAATATCGAGAACTCTTTGATGTAAGAGCACCTACTGCAGAAAATGAAGGAGCAAGCCTATTTGCAAGAAAGGCAGGGCAGAACTGACCACCTGCAGCAGGTACCAATGGCTTCTGCTGATTCATAAAGGACTATCCTGCACTGAATCCATTTTGGATTTTTATCACTGAAACACAAATGCTATTAAATCCAGTACTGATGATAAGGTAATATTATTAAAGGCTGATTTTCCCCTCTTCATCATGTTCTCTTTGCAGTGTAAGTGCACATATCCCATTTTATTTTAATGAAACAGGTGGGTTTGAAAAAAAATGCATTAATAGTGCCTGAGGTTAGGTTTCTAATTGAAATTTAGACACTTCAGGAGAGGCTTAGGGCAAAAAGGCATTTTGTACAAGAAAATATCTTCCTCCTTTGGCCACCTAGTCAAAGGGGTGAGCTTGTATGATGAACTGGCAGGGCACTCTCCTCAGAATACAGGCAGCCTGAGGTTGAAGAGTCCCCATCTTTCTGTCTTCCCCTGCCAAAGAGCAAGCAGATATCCAGAAACCACTGCTGAGACGTATTTTCCTTTTAGAATAATTCAACAGGAATTAAGGGGGATCTTTAATCTTCACCAACACAGAATTCATAATCAGTCCTTATCTTCCACAGTGTTCTTTAAGTCACCAGCACATGACAGCAGAGAAAGTCAAAATGTATTTCATAAGGAAATAATATTTCTGCAGTGGAAATTTCCTTTCTTTTTGATAGCCACTTACTGAGCTTCCATTCAAATGTGCACAAAAAAGTTCTCTGTGAATCTTCAGGTATAACAGAACGTGGATTTTAATAGCCACAGGAATATTTCTATATTTTACAGCTTTTTTTTCTTTTAATTTAAATATCATGTCTTTCAGTGGCAATCAAAATAATGAGACTAAGAAGAGGTAATGCCATATTCTCCAGAAACTTTATTAGCCTTTCACATTTTCCTTTCCATTTCTACTTTCCCCACTATGGCCACTACCAGTAGACAGAAGAGGGAATGGCTGCAGAGCTCTGTGAGGGATGCACTGATCATGCAAAGGGTAGTGATGTGACACTGAACTACAAGCACTCTGAGGCACCACAGTGGTGTTTTAGATTAACACATTTAGGATTAAGGAAGGTGGTGCCAAAGCCATGCTAGATTTTTGGTTTATTTTAAGAAAAGTAAGATAAACATGGCAATGTAAATTTATAATACAAAATTCTGTTAAAAGTAACTTCAGCAGAAAATGTATTAGCTCTGTAGAGCAGGCAGACATTCTCGATCCATGTCTTAACTCCCAGCCAGAAATGTGTCTTGCATACTGAGGACCAGATACAGTCCTGCTATTTCACAGAAAAGTCTCTGCTGTGTTGCACACATGTTTGCCTGACCTTGCCCTAGGGACAGAGCCACATGAGCACAGTTCTGAGAGCAGAGCACCACACCAGTCCAGCCCCAGAGCTGGGTGGACCTGTCTCCAAACACCTCCAAACAGCAGAGGTCTGTTTGGTTTTTCAAATTTCTATCAAGATTTCTATGCATACCCAGACAATCTGTTCCATGTTTCACTATCCCAGCAGATAGAAATTGCTCCCTAATATCCAGCCTAATCTTACCTTCCTGTAAATATCAGCCAATTGTGAATAACGGCTTCAGAGAATTAAACAATGGATGGCCTTTTCTCTGTTATTACCTCTCCATCCTAAAACAAAAATGAGGCCCCTCATTCTCCTCCTTTTAATGCTAAAGAAAGGAAATTATTGCATCCTTTCATCGAAGGAGACATTTGCTAGCCTCCTGGTCTTGTTTGCTGTTGTCCTCTGGTTTCCCTCCAGTTTGCTCCCCTCTCTCTCAGCAGGGCCAGGAGGGCTGGATGTCACACAGCAGCAACCTCCCCTTGCTCACAAACAAAAAAAAAGAGTTGCCTGCTCTGCCCACCATCACTGCATAGTTCTATCTTGTCACTGAGATACCCTGAAATGTGCAGACCCTTTTCTACCATCCAGGCAATGAGACAATTCAATTGTGTGCATGCCTTGGCTTCTTCTGAAGGGCAGAATTCTGTGCTTGCAAGTAAACACATGTAAATAAACACAAATATAAATTGTGGATGGCTAGTTTTTCATTATCTTTCTAGAATTTCTGCTTTCTTCTATGTCATGTCACAAATAAAAGGAACAAATATAAAATTGCACATGTTCAACAATGCTCAACAACAAGGCACTGAGTATTGTACAAATGAGCATATTTGATTTAATCAAAATAAGTGTTGTAGGAAAATCACGTAGGTTTAATTTTTGAAAAGCTATTAAGAATTAAATGGAAGATTAAAATAAAAATGAGCTTTAGCTGTAAGTGGAGGCTAAATTTGGTCAATTTTTGTTGTTTATCTGTGCATAAAGTCCTTGCATTTACCATTTGACAAATCTTCTAATAAAATACTTGCTGCAATCAGGTGAAGTAGGTTATTAATGGTTCTAAAAAAGATATACAGGATTGCCTCATCCTGAGGCAATTAAGTCTGTGAAGTAAGTGTGTTTAATATCTCTGGGGGCCTGACTGAAATGAAACAGGTGATCTTTCTACAATTCCCATTGTTTCATTTAGAATGTCTTTAATTTTGTTTGTTTTTAACTGAAGAATGACTCCCTACTTTATATCTCTTTTGTTAAGACTCTAGTTTGGGAACTTTCAAGGGCTGCACGTGCCACATCAGAAGCAGAGTGGAAAATTTCAAGCACCACTAAAAAGCAGCAGCAGTGATCCATGTGAAGCCCTTCCAATCCACATTTCCTCCCAGTCTCTTGACCCAGCTTTGCAGTGGTGCTGTGGCTCAGGGCAGCCCAGCCCTCACCTCGAGCCAGCTCCTCCACAGAACTTTGTCCCCACCACCCCCAGCTGGGGTACCCTGGCACCTCCACTCTGCAGGCTCCCCAAGGGGCTCAGGGCACAGGGGAGGGAAGGGAGCTGAGCCCCACAGCCTCCCTGCTCAGCCCCCAGCACCCCAAAGGAAGAGCTTCAGATCCCAGCTTCAGACTCCTCCACTTGGAAAACAAATGCTTTACCACTGCACTGTGTTTTCCGAGGGATATACTGTGCATCCACCAGGGTGCTGTTTGGCCCTTTGCTATAAAATCTTGTATTTTTCATTTCTCTTTTTTTTCCTCTCCTGTGTTCTTTTTTTCCCTGGATTTATTAGCAGGGATGGTTTGTGGAGGTATGGTTAATTACTAGAGCTTATGGCCTGCTGTGATTGAAAGCTGATCTCACCAGTTTGGGGTCTACGTTATATTTATTCTGTATGTAATTAAATCAGAATACCATAACTATGCATAATGTTGGAAAATGAGATTTTTTTTTCCAGAGAAAGCACATATGAAAGGTATTTTCTTCCTGCAGCACTGAATTTCTACAAAACTCTGCACTTTGCACGCACACAAACAAGCAAACAGCCAAAAGGCATGTTGAGGTCTATGGTCTAGATGAAAACAAACATTAGTTTATCAGATCTGTGTGACCCACTAAAAATAAAGAAGGAATTCAGGCAAACTGTGATAAAGGCTATCTATACATCTTGGGATACTCATAGCACCACAGACATACTAAAGGCTTGCAGAGAAGTGCCAGCACAGCAGGGTGAACACAAACAGCACATCCTGGAAGCAGCAGCATCCAATTGAACACAGGAGATTTGGCTGAGGAGGCCCTCAAATAAAACAAGTTGTGGGAGGCCAGGCCACTGCTCTGACTATAGGGATCAAAACTTCTCCTGACTTCCTTACTTAAGGAGGGGGGACCAGACCAATCTGGGAGAGGAGATCAAACACTGTTTACACTGAGGTAAATCAAGCAGAACACTGCACAGCTCACTGAACCATGCCAGAATTAGGCCAGACATATCATATCTAGAGGCTCAATTTTTTTTCTCTGCTACACATAAAACTAAAGTCTGCCAAGGTCCTTGTTGTTCACCAGTGTGACAATGATCCGAAACTTAAGGCCTCTAGAATATCAGAAATCTTTGGTCCGTAAATGTATTTCCTTGCCTCTATATATAGCTGATGTTCAGGAAAAAAAAGTTTGCCATCTGATGTAATGAGGTGAATGATACAGTCAATAAGACCCAAAAAAGCCTGTGCAAGCCAAAGCAAAAATAACGAAATCAAACCCCCAGTCTTTCACCACAGCAAAGCGAGCCTATCTTAGGGCACATCAAGTAGAGACAAGGGTGACACTGTAATCAGGAAATTACCTTTAAGGTTTAAGAAAAGCAACAGCGGGGGGAGGAAATTAAAATTAAAAAAAAAAAAAAAAAGCGCAAAATCAAGTAAACATTCACTGAACAGCCAATGTGCATGAAGTAAGGGAATTCCCAATGAAATCCTTTCAGGACCTTGCTGTCCAGAAAAGACCTTTTGCTTTGTTACAGCCCCAGAGAGTAAAGAACAGGCCTGCCAGTCTGGGCTGTAGAGAACACCACAAAACTCTCAAATGCCCAGGCATTACATTAATAACAAATCTGCTTCTTTGAAATTAAGCCATTGTACCCAGAGCCACAGCTGCTGGAGGAAAGCATTTCAAGGAAGCAATCAGCAAAGTCATGTTTCTACAACACAGCTGCCAGCCATTTTCCCTCCTCACCCAGCAGCACTCCCATCTGTCTCAAGATGTGTTCCAAAAAGCAAAGGGATGCAGCCATGCAGGACAAGGCTGGCCGTGCAGGTGTCAGCAAGGCTGCTTGCACCAGCCTTCAGCAGGTCCTTAATGGAATCAGATGTAGCACCTTCTCCAACCACCTCAGCTTCACATGGCACAGAGGGCTGAGCCCAGAAAACCTCAGCATCCGTACAAATGCACCTCGCCACAAGATTCTGCAGGAGCTGTGGGATTTGCAAAGGTTACTTTTGGTGACATCTGTGGTGTACACAGGCCTGAGACAATGATTATTAAAACAGAAAGCTCTTTGCTGAATTCCTGCATCTCATGACTTTTTAAATTGGTTAAAAGTGGATGATCCAGGAACTCTGCTGGTTTTTTCTGTTTTAATTTCAGCAGTGAACAGGTTCAGATAATCTCATTAAATAACTTAGGTGGTAGGTAAAGGTGTTAAGAAATCCTATTCCCAGCTACATGGAGTACTATCTTACTATCTTATATCACATTTTAATCTGCCATTTTTTCACAAGTAACAGCACACAGGATTGTTCTCTTTATTGTCATTTAAGGCTATTTATCCACCAACTCAAATTAAAAAAAAAAAAAAAAAAAAAAACCTCCACTGTGGGTATCTGTACAGACAAAATCCAAATTACAAGTCTTTTTCCTACACAGAAAGTTATGAGATTTCATAAGATCAAAAAGAGAAGAAGGTTTTGGAGCATGAAAGTAAAAATGTCACTATCCATCATCCATAATAATAGTAATTTCATAAATTTTAAGGTTTATATATGAGCTATACAGACAATTAATATATTTCTGAAAAAATTTAGTCCAAGGAAGTAAAAGAACTCAGATAAAATCATAAATATGCTCAAAATCCCTAAACACCACCACTACCTTGCATGCAATAATTATGTTGTCATTTGTGCTCAGGGAGAACAAACAAGAAAAAGACACAGATCCCTGACTCCTCCAAAGAAAATGTTTGTTCAAGAAACACCAAGTAGAAAACACTTTCACAAATCTTATTGTGCCCAAGAGGAGCTGTAAGCAGCATGGCAGACATTTACACTTGCCAGAACTCCATTCTGAATGACCTATTCAATACAAACGACTCCCTGGCATTGTAATTGCTGCACTGCTCTTCTGTTTGCCTGTATCTTCTTAAAGCAGATGCATGGCAAACTTTGAAAAATTAAATTATCACGTGTAAAGTTTGTTCTCCCTGTCATATAGCTAGTGTCCTGGATAATTTCATGAACAAATAGTGACTGAAATCCCTACCTTTTACTGCATTTTGTTTTTTAAAAAAGGGTGTTTCTTTCCATCTTAAAGTAAACAATAGACCTTGAAGCCTAAGTATAATTAAATATGAAAAGGAGCAACATGCTGATGAGTCATGCATACGGTATTTATTTAATACAGCATTCTTCCCAACTTAGTTTTTGCTTCTGAATTAGCAATCTATTAAAATAGATGGAGTTGTTCACACCAATAATTTATTTCAACTTCCCTCAGATAATGCGTTGGTTTAGGTTTGGATGTTATTTTTATATCACCATCTCTGACTAAGGCAGCTACACTCAACTTTTTGCTATTTCTTTTAAATGAAAAGTGAAAGTTAATGCACAATTGTTCAACAAGCAGGAGGTGAAATGCTGTAGCACAGTCCCTACCCACCAACCCATGAAATACATGAAGCTTTCTTCACATTCACTGTTTAAGCAGGACCCCCACAATGCCTTCACTTAGGAGTCTGCATCGGAACAAATGGCATAATATCTCAAACTTAAGAGATACAATATGTTTTCAAATTATTTCCATAAGTATGTTAGTAAATGAAAAGAGAAATTTTATATCAAAGCAGAGGAAAGAGTGGGAGTTCTTCACCAAACATCTTGTCTCCCAGTAGAAAGTATGTTTTCAGGTTCATATACGCTAAAAAAAAGCATTTAAACTCTAAAGCTGTGCCCATTGCTACCAGGTGGATATATCTGGAATGTTATTGTTCATGGGAAACACTTGGATGACAACTAAATTCCAGGGAAAAGCGCTATAAAATTGTGCTCTGTTTTCCATTAGAAATTGCTCCCTCCATGTTTTTCACCACTCTTTGCACACTTCCTTCAATACATTGAGAGCTCTGACTTCAGGATAACATATTCTTTCTTCAGCTCCCAGTTAAGAAAAAGTTGCTAGTTTGATTCAGAGACATACAGGTATAAAATCAGCCACATTTTCAGCATTTGGACACCTGCTGAATATTACTCCTAGTGATTTGGTAGGTAGAAGAATTAGAGGCATGGAAAAATCAAATTAAATACTTACATTGATATTCAGGGCTGTAAGCACTCGTGCTGACTTTAAAAGTCAGATCCTTACTTCTTTTGGAAAAGCGGTCACCTGCACAGTAAAAGGTTTTCTTAAGTTAAGAATGTCCCTGCAAAACAACCTCAAGTGATGCACACATTAGTTGGGGACCTCACAAGTCCAGCTCCTAGATGGAGCTGCAGTACCCAGTCCTCCCATATTGCAAAGTTCACATTTTCACTTGGCTTGCCCTTTGTCTCTTAATATTATAATTACATAATTAAATACCTAAAATACCATACTAATTCTACAAAATACTTTGCTGCCAAAGCCTGCCTTAGTATCCTCAAAGTCTGTCCCACTTGCTGGGAGCAATGTCAGAGGACCTGTGTGCAGTCTAAACCTCTTCCCCTTTAGCATAGTAATGCCACAAGACTGAGTTTATTTTATTTTGTCTTTCCAGTTCCAAGTCTGTCATTTCTCTTATCTAAAACATATCAGATATAGCTAGAGAGCCTGAAGAATTAGTCTTCTGCCTCAAAGGCAGGATCTTCACACTCATGTCATCCCTAGCAGAGGCTTGTCTGGTTTCTCCACCATGGATGAATACCCCAAAAGCTCCTTAGGTCAGTTCCAACACTCAAGCTCGTCTTACAGCTGGAGACCTCAATCCACCTCTACATCAAACCCCCTTTGCTACAATTTAAGCTCACTCTGTTCTGCTGCATACTGTGGAGAAAGCAAGCATTCAGTCCTTGCTCAGGCCTATTCCTCACCAACAACTTTTTCTACACTCGGTTCTTCTAAGCCTTGTCCTCTCTCCACTAAATTTTTTCTCTACCACATCTTTTCACAAATCATGCCTAGACCGACAATTTCTTCATTTTCCTCGACATACAAAACCCAGATATAAATTACCTACCAGTAATCTACTAGGTCGTCTCCTCTCCCTTAACAGGAGCATACAAAAGAGGAAAAGAAAAAAAAAGGGGGAGGAAATGGGACAGTGGTCTCATATATATATATATATATAGCCATGGGCCAGTTCCACAGGTGATATAAATTGACACATCTGTACCTAGTTAAAGCGCTATGTAAATTCAGAGTTGAGAAAGGGCTGTTTGTTTTGCTGGTGCTTTGGGAAAGAGAGGAGAGAGAAAGACTAGATCTTCCTTTTTTTATTTGTGGCTGTATGAGAAATTTAGAGGGTCATAGGGGATACTTTAGGCACTATTTTGGAGGTTTTCATGTTGCTGAGCTAAAGCATCCCTCAGATGTGCCCACGGGTGTGTAGAGGTCAATTTCATTTTGTCTTCCTTCTCTGAGTTTGTTAAAGTAAAACAGCAGCGTGTTACATCCCCCTAGCAAAGAGCTGCTTTCCCACGCAGAGAACGACTTCTTTACTGGAAGTCCAAGGTGGGGGGGCTGTCCACGGCCGCCCACTGCCCTGTGACGCCGAGGAGGCAGAGGGTCACTCCTGGGGAAAGAGTAATTGCAGCCGGAGCTGCCCAGCGCTCTCCAAACGCCACATAAAGTCACAAATCAAATAAAGTCACAAATCAAACACTGCGTAGCTTTGTCTGCCTGGTGCTGCCCAGTCCCACAGAAGGGGGGGGTGCCTGACGGGGTGAGGGGCATCCACGGGCTGGGGGGCACGCCCAAGGACCGCGATGGGCTCGGTCCATCTTCCAAGGAAGAGCGCTTCTCTCCTCGCTTACAAAAAGTTGACATCAACTCAGTTGAAAAGTGGGTTAATTAGTAGTGTCTGACACAGCTCCCCAGCAGTGGCTTACTTCAGGTGCCGCACGTTACTGCTGTTCTGCTGCAAAAGGCTTTGTTTGCACCTCGCTTTGTAGCCTCGAGTGTCTGAATATTGAGTAACTCTGGGTATTGGATTTCTTTGAAATGCACTCTCATTATTCCAATAAACTGTATCCTTTAATCGAGTTATTTTTTTTAGTGTAATGGAAATATTTACAGCATTTTGCGACTCTATATGTGACTCTTGGCAATGAAGTCATTTTTCCTTAATCATCGGAGCTCACTGATGTCCCTGAGTGCGTGGTGGCGGGGAGAAACTGGGTGGGATCAGCAAACTCCAGCGCGGGGACTTATCCCCACCAGGGTTGTTTTGGGGTTTTCATTTTGTTTTGTTTGTTTGTTTTTCATAAGAAAGACTGAAATATTTACACTCCTGGTCTTGATGAGCTCGGCCGAGCCCAAGCCCCGGCTCTGGCCATGGGAAGCCAGAAAACCTTTCCACCTTCGAGGATGTCGGAGGAATTGCTCTGGACCAGAGCTGTCCCCGGCCTCCCACCCTGGACCCGCAGGCGGGTGCGGCGCTGGCGGGGCCCGATTCGTGTCGCGACAGACACAATGTCGGGGTGGCGGTGACAGGAGGCGCACAAGGCCGGCCCCGAGCGAGCAGCGCGGCGCGGAGAGCTGAGCCTGACACCAGCCCCGGGCTGCGCTCAGCTTTCCAAAGGCCTCTGGGACATTTATCTCCTCTTTTTCTTTTTTCCTTTTATCATCTGAATGAGAACGCGCGAGGGAAGGCACGCGGGGTTAATCGTGGGATTAAACATGGGAGAAATACGGACTAAATTGCTGCACGTTCATTCCTGCAGCTCAAACGAAGCTGCACGCAGCCACTCGGTACTGAAGAGTCCAACGCAGCAAGTTTCTCCCTGCTGCCGTGGTTTCCCTCAGAGTCTGCTGAGAAGGGCCCCCTGCTCCTTGCGACCCCCAGTAGCCAGAGAAACCCCGCCCGTGCCTCTCGCCTGTCTATTAACCTGCCGGGGTGTCCCCGAAAGGGCTCTGGCACTTCGCTGGTTTGGTGTCCCCCGGCAGTGCCACTGTGCAGGGCTCAGCTCCTTAAGGAGGAGGAGGGAATCTCTCGGCGAGAGATGGGGTTGCTATTTCAGGGTGAGCAAGTGGGCAGAGATGGCGGAAAGCCGCACAGAAGGACAAGCTTTGAATCTGCGCGGGAGGGAGCGGAAGAGGGGTCGGGACACGGGGTGCACTCGTGGCTCCAGGGAGCCGGGGGTGCTGAGTGCGCCTCTTTTAGCAGAGAGATCCGCAGCCCGTTCAGAGACCTCCTCCTGCTCCGGTGCTGCCATGTGCTGCGAAAGCCCGGAGCAGGCTCAGCTGTACCTGCCCGCTCTGCTGAGCGTGAGGCACCGCTCCGGCACGGAGAGGAGAGCTGATCAGCTGCTCACTTCTGAAACCCTGGGCCCCACTTTGGTGCGGTTTTCTCTTTCCCGTGTTCCCTGTAAAGCCAAGCAAAATCAAACCCAGTTGTCTTGATCTGATCCAAAAGATGTACCAGATCAAGTCCGTTCTTAGCAGAAATGTCCTTGTTTCAATTTCCGCTGAAGTCTATTGCTTTTTCTTCTCAAGCAGGCAGCCGTACAGCCACTGTTTTAATGTGCGGGGTGAATTGTAAGGTCATCGAGGTTTTCGGGCTTTTCTGTGCTCTAGGAAACTTTTTAATCTTTGTTTGCAAGAGGATGAACCAGAGAGGTCCCCAGTCAATCCCTCTCCCATTAAAACATTTGTAATTTAGACCCTGCCTGTTGACTTTACCTAGCTGTGATGGGGCGGGGTTACAGGAAAGAGCCTCTTAAAAAAAAATCCAAACCCTCCTTCAAATGGCCAGTTTGGGAGGGCTGAGGTCTGCTCTGCTGCAAATACAGTCTAGTCCGCGCTATTTATACTGTACTCTCCAAAGCATGCAGGCTTCACGGATGAGAAGCGAAGTGCTCCTGTAATCGGTTCAGAACGTGTTCTGATGTACAGATAAACTTCTGGAAAGTATCTGATCGTTGTGCCCGAGTGCGCTGACCCGCCTCCCATTGATGGGAATAAAGCGAAAGCATTCGACTTAAAGAAAGCCGCAGAACTTAATTAATTCGATGCTTTAATGGTTATAGAATCTGCAAAACACCAGTATTAATTTAGACCCTGGCATCTGGTTTCACTGAAGTTCATGTCGACGTGCGCACTACCCACCCCAGCGCTGCGGCTACCGCGGGCGGGCAAGGGGAGAGGGGAAGCGCCTCGGCCCGGGTGGGAGCGGAGCCCCCTGGGCACGGGTGGGAGCGGAATCCCCTGGGTTCGGGTGGGAGCGGAATCCCCTGGGGTCGGGTGGGAGCGGAGTCGCCT
>VZTT01068663.1:0-16157 GCA_013400855.1 Buphagus erythrorhynchus
TTTAAAGAGGAAAATGTGATTGGTATAGACTGTTCAAATGCACTCATTTAGAAGCTGCTAGTAAAAGAGTATCAAGATATGAATATAGTCTTTAAAGAGTATGTGGATAGATTATTAAAAGAGGATAGATTATTAAAAGAAAAGCTGATGAAAATAATTGCCTGTGACAATAGCTGACTGGGAATTAATGTATCAGACAAAAGTCTATGTCAATAAATTCATAACAAAACAAAACAAAACAAACTGAAAAAGTAATGAGAAAAAAAAAAGCAAAATACTGAAACCTACTAGCTACATATTGCTAAGGAAATGGGCCACAGAGAAAGTCTTACAAAAAATCTGACTTGTCATTTAAGAGAGATCAGCAAGTCAAACAGCATGTTAGAAAGAAATAAAGAACAAAACACAAAACCAGTATTATGCCATGAAGTAAACTCAGAATTAATACCTATGACAAATACTGTGTGTGATCCTGACCTCCACATCGCAGTAAAGTTATAATAAAAACATTAAAATAACAGAGGTGTCAGAGAGGAACATAGAAACAAAAGAGCTTCTTTACAAGAAGAATTAAATTGATAACAACTCTCCTGCTGGGAGGGGGAGATTCCTGGTGGGAGATATGATAAATTATTATAAAATCATGAATTATATAAAACTGAAATACCTACTTTCTGTTTTCTCACAGTGCAAGACCAAAAAAAAAATCTGTAAATTATCAAACAAGCTGGAGGTTCTTTAAGTAAAAATTAAAGAATTTTCACCTAACATATGCAACATGCAGTTGAAATGTAGAATCACACTACTATACAAACTTAAGTAAGTCAATGAAAAAAGGAAAAGGAAAGGAAAAAAGTAAAAAAGGAAAGGTAGAAAACAATTCAAAATTTAAATTGACAAATCCATTGTGAAAAGCCTGTGAAGACAATCTCTGGTACACAGCTGGAAGCAAGCTGGATGTTCCAGGGAACTCAGGATAGGTTTGATCAGTTCAGGTACTTAACGGGTAACTGGAGAAAAGAGAATATGGGCTGAAAAATACTTTTTGTCCACCCTAGTGCCAAAAAGAGTGAATAATATCAAACAATTTCACAGGCCTGATCCTTGAGAAGATGACATCTCCTCAAACTCTTCTGAAGTTCTGGAGAAAAGATGGATGTCACCAGTTTGCTGCTTCTCCAGATGGATCATACGTGTTGTTTACAAAATTCACAACTCAGGTGTGCAAAATATAGTTTTCCCCAGCAGTTAAAATAATTGCAAAACATGGCAGCAATGCAAACACTTTCTTCTGAATTTATTTTCTGCTAAATTAGTACAAAACAACAAGTGCACTAAACAGTAGCACAGAAGCAATACTAACAACAGGGCAAAACCTGGCATACAATTTTTCACTGCAAGAAAAAAAGAAGGGAATTGAGTAGCACAAGTGCTGTCCCCAAGTTAATGAAACACTGGAGGATTGTAGTTATAGTAATGAACAACATAGCATCCTGTACAAAACAGATAGAATCAACTTTTTATACCATTGTCTTAGTTTGAAAAGACNGTTATAGAATGCCTTATTTGGGTCTACTTTATATCACAATCCATGTGAGACTAAAGGAAACCATAAGGTCTTTCTTAAGTCAGTGTCTCAGAAAATCATTATGAACTCTGCTATAAAATAGATTTTCTGCTGTTGGGTATTGAAGCTTCTCATGAGACTATTGCTTTCTTAAAGTATTTGATTTTACTGAAGTCTTATGAAATACTTTATGAAATAATAGTAATTGCAGATTTGGATGATACTTTTCTTAGCAAACTACAGTTACTATTTCAACAGAGGTATCCAGATATATCTTGCAGGAAAATTAGAGATAATGTGGCACTGTACTTTCCACCCTTCAAGCTGTCAGAGAAAATACCATGTTAGAGAAATCTAAATACTACACAGAGAAAATATGCGTATTCCTCGCTTATGTGATCTACTTATTCCCTTTATTATTATTCCACTATAATTATTCCATTAGTCCCTTTATTATCCAGTTTTCTGCCCTATCATGGGTTTGCATATATTTGGAGAAATTTGTAATGGGTTATGTTGCTATTCATCAGGAGAGCCAGTTGTAACAAAATCAATGCAAAACATACTGGAAGACATAACTATTTATTAATTAAAGATGTGTTTCTCTGAAGATAATTGAGAGAAAACTTCAGTTCCCATTTTCTTCTTTTCCTGCTAGAATATTATTTTTCTCTTTCTGTATTATCTTGCATCAGAAATCCTAACTAATAGACTGTCATCCTGAATACATTGTTAAGTTTCCCATTCATTTTAGTCATCATTATTTTCTTGCTGCTTCTCAACCACTGATCCTCCTAAAGTAATTATTTCCATGTTTTGTTCGAATTTTTTAGCTGGCCTTGTGTGTCACATGTTTCAAGAGCCCTTTTGTGTGGCAGCGTCTAAGCAGTATGATCACACAGCTGCAGTCTTTCCAGACTGGAAGCTCATTTACCCAATAAACACCATCCTTCAGCCTCAGAACTGCAGTGTCTCAGCTGAGAATTCACATAACCCGCTTCTTTACCCTCCTCCAAGTTCTCTGCTCTAGTCTGCTTGTGTCGAGGCTTTGCAAATTGCCATCCATATCCCCCCATTTTTGCAGTTGCCCAAGTTTTTCTCTCACCTTTCAGGCTCCAACTTCATCTCCTCTTCTGAAGATTAAAGAAACCTAGGCACAACAAATACTTTCTGAAATTCTGCCTAGGTGCCAACCAAAAAAACAGACGTGACAGCTTCACAAATAATGATGTCTAGTTTATTTATTTATTTGTAACTTGCATTGTATTGTGTATATTTTAGTTAATTTTAGAAGGTGCTGTTAAACCACAGAGGTTTGTTGTGCTGCATGTGATTATGACTATTTGCAAACGACATATGGAATTCAATGAAAAGCAGTAGAGATATCCAAAAATATTCAAGAATGCAGATATTCAAAACATAAACAATCTGCAACGTAAGAGAAAAAATATTGTCATTATTAATGCTGGCAAGAAGCTGTCATTGTCAAGTCACATTAGAATTTATCCAATAATTTGAAAGTGGACTATCAAGAGCATGGTGAAACACACAAAATGGATAAAAGCTACTTTACCAGTAGCAACTGAAAGTACTTTTCTGCAAAGCCATATGAGGCATGCAAAGATTTATTTGCAAACTCCCATTATAAGTGTAGAAGTGAGGTGGATTTTTTTCAGGTTATCTTTTCCTAGTTTAACAAAACATTATTTAGCCATGGAACACTCCCTCCCTTTTTTATGTAAATAATCTCAGGAAAAATGGGCAGATCCACCTTAAAGCTTTAGCCTAAATTACTTTGAGGTCTGTATGTCTCAAACAGATTTGTAATTTATAAGAAAAAAGTATTTATTGACTATTAGGGATGGGAAGCAACACACAAAAGCAATAAAAACACAAAAAACCCACTCCTCTTTCTTAGTTATTTGTACAAAAGATTTGTGGGTTCTACTGTGCTAAGGATGTTGTATGAAACTACTCCTAATTCGCATACTATTTTAAAAATAAGAACAGCAAAACATTCATTTATTGTGCATTCATTTATTATCATGACAGAAAAGAGCAACATGATACATCTCCTCTGTTATTTAAAAGTTATATCAAGTAGATTTGCTATACTGTAAAAACGATTTATTGTCCTGCTGGGTAAAACAAACCGAAATAAACACATACAAAAAAACAGAAGAGTTGAATTTTCCTACTTTGGGAGATGGCATTTCTCAGCGTGGAAAACAGATTACTGGAACAGTCTAATTTTATATATTTTCTCCTAACTTCTTATGACTGAAAATTTAATTTATTGTACTTTTCTTTCAATTCTTTCTTGATATTTTGAATATTCCTTTATGTGATTCTATGTACCACAAACTAGTCCTCCAAGAAAAAGAACAAGTCCTCTGTGGGACTACTGGCTGAATGAAGATTATCAAATTCAGAGCAGTAAGTAGAACAGAAAAATACAACCCTGCTTAGGGCAAATGAGGGAAGGGAACTATTTCTCCTTCCTTATTAAAGTATGAAATAAATTTCTAAGGATGTCATAGCCCTCAGCATTATACAGAGAAATTATGTAAAGCCTAGTCCTGATGCAAAACAAGGGTGATACCCATTTTTGCTTTTCACATGGAAGGATGAAAATTGAGTGCTCCAGAAACAATATATATTTGAACCTATAGTTTTCACCTTTAAAGTAGACACAGAAGGACCTGTCACTACTATAAGCCCGCTGGGGAACAAAATATTTCCCAGTCTGATCACCATCAAAGTGGCATTAATATGGTTTCATGTCAGAAAACAAAATGAAAAGTAACTTTTAAAGTTCATTAAGGAAGAATGCAAGACTACATTGGATAGCCATCAATACTGCAGAAAATTATTTAATATTACACTGGATCACAGCCTCTGAACAAAAGTTAAAATGCAAGAGTGGTTCATTAAAACCATTCAGAATATGTCTTCTTATCATGTTAGTACTCTTCAAGCATCTGCTGGCCCTTTTTCTTTTTTATATTTTTGTTTTGTTATTTTGAACTAATACAGCTTAGGAAGGATATGGGATAATTTGAGACAGCCCAAAAGAAGCAAATAGAAATAATTGGTACACATATCTTGACCTAAAACATACACAATAATCTTTTAAGAATGTAAGAGGAGGTCTTAAAGAAGAAAACTCGTCCATCTTTGTATAGTCTGAAGACAAAATAAAAAGCAGTAAGGTAAAATTCCAGAAAAGGAGACTTAAATTAGAAATCATGATAATATCTTGAAGAGCAAGGACAGTGAAGTACAAGAACAGGTTGCTTAGGAAGGCTGAGCAATCTGTTACAGGTAATCTTTTACAACCAGCCTTTAAGAGTGACACAATTATAGTATATTCTGTCCTCATGCACAAAATATATCCAAGGACAAGATAACCATTTTTACTGCTATTTATTACTCCAGTAATCATATGTATCTGAAAATATATCCCTAAAAGATGTATTTTCCCTGGGAAAAAAATGCCACTGGAAAAAATTGTTTCCAGTTAACATAATGTATCTAGTTTCTATGCCTAGAGTTCATACTAGACATAAGCAGAGAAGATTTAGGAATGATTCACAAGAATCATCAAAGTCATGTGAGGCATCTATTCTAGAGGTATGAATTAAATTTACCTTATCAAACAGATAAACAAAGAGTGACTTAGTCCCTCTACCACCACAAGAACGTAAATTTCAAAAGTAACGGGATATTCAAAGCACTAGACTAGGATATAAGGCATTGTAACAGCTAATGAACTAGAGTACAAATTTTTAACAATTAAATATCAAAATAATTTACCAAGGACTATAACAGGACATATACATTTATAGAAACAGATATGAAAATTATGCTCATGTTTAACTATAAACTTAGACTCAGAACAAGAATTTTATATTGACCCATTGATATATGAACTTTTATTCAATGTCACAGATGCAACATCAGCAGGCAGGAGCTGTGATGCTGAAGTGTTCAAAGTACCTGGTGAACTGTGAATACAGAAAGAAATGTGACACACTGTATAGTTAGCCTTATCCAGAAAGTGCACCTGGATTTCAAGAATGCAGAAGCATCTATGCCACCCTTGAAAGTGGGGACTGACGCCTTGCAGTCCATGTAGAGGGTAGAAACACCAGGGAGGCAATGCAAGTGGAACTCAGTTGTCTAAACATACCCGGTGTCATGATGTCTCCTTGTTCAGTACGTTTAATTCTAAGACACTGCTATTTTATCATAAGGAGGCAGTGAGAACCAAAATCTTAAAATTCTTTCCTTAATTAAATGGAAGGATAAAAAATAAGTAACAAGTAAATAAGTAATTATGGATTCACTGCCCAGTGAGGTGGCTGAAGGTTCGAAGTTTGAATTTAGTCACCTCCTGAAGAATTCTGTAGTTGTGTTGAAACTTCCAGCTCCAAATGTATGGGAATTTTATGATGATTTAGTGGATCTTAGATAGTACGGAGTGTCTTTGTTTAGGTAGCATCACAAGGCTGAGTGCTAATAATTAATTTATTAAATCTTTTGATGATATTTTTGTCATAGATGTGGTGGAGGTAAATTAAGCTAGTATAGAAACTATCTAAACCACTTTCCAAAAACTGAATGGCTGAAGACTTGAAATAAATATGTTCTGCTTCCGACTAAAAACAGGAGTAATGAATGAAAATACTGAAGAAAATACATGTTTGTATAACACATTGATTTTAATTTCAGTGGCATGCACAGGTTATAATCAAGGATTAAACCCGACTAATTCTACATAGTTCGCATGGACAGAACACAAAGATTATTCCCGCTCTCTAAAATTTTAATGGTCAAAGTCCATCAGGCTTTACTAATATTTATAATGAATTATAAATAAAGAAATAGAAAGGCTTTTTCTTTGTGCTATTTTCTAATGCCCTATAACGTAACTTAGTTCCCAGTACATTGCTAACCACTCATAAAAGAAGATGGTCAGAATGTATACTTGAACACTGATTCCAATAGCTATACAAAGAATCAATCATTATGTATACAATATATTATGTTTCATGTGTAACTTTTTACATATTTTGCTATTTTATTTTTTTTTTCAGTACCAACTGGAGAACAGGTCACTTCCAACCTCACTAAGAAAAGCAAATACGGTGAACTACTATTTGCCTTTCTTCTCCTCATCCATTTTTCATCGGAGGCTGAGGCAAACAGTTGTTTCCAAGCATCTGCTGCTTTTACTCACAAATTAACACAACAGAATTCTAAAAGGTCATCAAAATCTCAAGGTTAACTTTCAGAAAACAGTGACTGAAATGCATCAGTGCTAACATTAAACCGTTCCTTTTATCTCCCTCTTTGTGCTGCATTGTTTTTGCTTCACATGATACCATAGTGCAAGATAGGTTATAAATTATTATCTTTGATTCAGTGATTTTTGTTAGTTAAATGAGTCTTTGCTTTGCAGGTTTTTTTGAAAGTGTGTACTAAAACATCCCTGAAGCATAAAAGAAAATATCCATATAAATATTATGATGGCCAGTCATGTCGATTAAAAAGCTTTCTACTCCCTAATACACCTTCAAGGTAGTAGAATTAATCACCTGTGCAGATTTCATACTACAAGTTCATGTAAAGCAATGTCCTTGAACCAGGAGTAGAGGCTGAAATGTGCCTACAGCTCAAACTTATCTGAACACTTCTGCAGCTGTGTTAGCTTTCCATAGCATACCCGACCCTCCGCTGACTCCTGTGAATGAAAAGCCTTTTATATGGATTTCCAACTTAGCAAAACAGAAAGTATAATTTCTCATGATCTGCTACTTATTTGTAGGAAAATTGCAAAATTATGAAATGGATTGAATTGTTTTTAATCAAGGGATATCTTTTTTCCATAAAACATGCTTGTTTTATCTCTAGTGACTTCGTAGAAGGAATTCAGTCCCACAGCAGTTGCCAATCAACATCTATACTGCCTGCAGCATAACACTGTATCATTAAGCAGGGCTAATTATCTTTACAATAGAAAATCACTAACTACAAAATGACTTTCAATTCATCATCTATGTTGTGAACTGTATTTCAATTAACCTCTTGGCTTACATAAGCTGATTTTAAAAAAGTGGGCAGTAAACGAATCCTACAATAAGTCTTAAAAGTGAACAGTCCATATGTTTCATTACAGACTTCAGAGAAAGTTGTTCTTCCCCAAAGAAAGACACTCCACAGAAAAATCAAGAAGTCTAAACATTTCCAAGTGAGCACCAACTGGCATGTCATCTCTTGATAGTATTGCTTCCTGAGAGTAAACCATGAACAGCTATACACCTGGCTGCTATATTTGCTTTAGTAGAACAACCACAACCAAAAGGCAAAATTTGTGTTCCCATTTGGTATTTTCCTACCAGCTTCCACACTCATTTATGTAATTGTCTGTATTTTCCAACATCCTACATATATTTTCTTCTGAGCTGACCTGCAGTGCCACTAAGGTCCTCATTCAGACTAATTAATTTTGCAGATCCTACAAGAAGTTAGCCAACTAAAACTGGTGTCTTATTCCATTTTTGGAAATATCAATATACAAATGACAGTTATACAGGATAAAGCCATCAATGCCCATAACTACATCTCACTTCTAACAGCACATTAAATCATGCTTGAAAAGCCCTCAGGATAGGCAGTGTCTCTTTTCACCAATTTTGAGAAGTACTTTCATCCAATTAGATGCTTCAGTAATAAATTCTTATATTTATTATTAAAAAAGCACTGTTAATAAACTTATCTCAAAAGTTGTTAGTGTTTGTAATACTGAAAGCTGTAATGTTGGATAATTTGCTAGCTTTGTCATGGTTCCTCTTTTCTTTGTGATAGATCAGATGACAAGCTTATCTATAGTCTTGAGGAAACTGCTAATGAGCTGCATGAAGTTCGTCCTCTCTCACCCTAGAAAAAAATATGATCTGCAAATTAATCAGATGCCTTCATGATGAAGACAGTTTTAACTGTATAATTATGGAATTTACTGCATTCACTTGGCAACTTTTCAGGCACTACGGCTTAGCTATACTGTACAAACAGATTTTTTTTGTGAACTGATGTACTCATTAATAATTTCTGGTCTCCATGATCTTTCTTTGCTACTCCAAATTATATCAATGTTCCAAAACAAGATCCCAAATACAGGAAAACATTTTTGTAGGTAGAATACATCTCCAAGTGCAATAGAAAATGACTGAAAGAACAATACAGATTCTATGCCTGTAATATGCTCCTAATGTTTTATGCATCTCAATTATATCCACACAGACATACAGATGGAAGAAAATGTTGTTTTATAGAACATCACTGTAATAAAAATGGTAGAACACTTCTCATTCTAGCTTATGAGCTCAAACTAACTGGAATAGAAGAGAGAAATACTTTAACACGAATATATCTTTTTTTTCTTTTCTTTATGAGGAAAATCTGTGGTTCATAGTGCTTCCATTACTGGAAGTTCTCATTCCATTGTCTAATTCCACATAATTCCTCCCACTCCTTTGTGGCTGCTTCAATGCCAGCATCTTTAATAGTGCAGCCTAATTAGGCAGAACATACACTGTTTTGTAATCTTCTGTCATCGCAGCTGCATTATCACTATCAGCTCATGCAATACGTTTTGGTGGTTTAAGAAACTGCATACCTTTGGCTTATCTTGAGCCAATACTTATACTTAATATATGAAAGTATTTAAACTTGTTTACTGGGAAATAATATCTTTTCTTACTAGCAATCCTTAAATTAAAAAATAAATATATAAATATTATGTTTGTTACCATTCACTCCAATAGATTAACCATGTACCTAGTGGTGAAAATGAAAATGTAGTCACTTTTGTATGACAGTTACATGTTTCAATGTGAAATGTATTAATGATTCATTTATTCCTAAAATAAAAGATAGTAAAAAGTTGGAAGTGCAAGTATGGTACGTTATTTGATACTCTTACATTTTCATCCTAATGTTCCACCAAACAAAAAAAGTCACATTATTAATGATAGTACTGATTTGAAACAGCAGCAATTAAGTACGTAGTCCCTTTAAACCTCAGGGTTTTGACCAGTGGTGGTAGTCTCTGGAAAGCATTATGACTCCCTTACAAGACTAGAAGAACTCTGTTTCACCCTGCAGAGCTATCCTGACAACATTACAAAATCACTAGGCTGCTGTATCGTGAGAAACTTAATTGGCACTCTGAAAGGTAGCTTCTTGAAACTACAAGAAGTACTGTGAACACACAGCAAGTGAAATCTATGCTTGTGTGCTTGCATTTTACCTGTAAATTGTCTCCACCTCAACAAGAAGAGTACTTATTTCTTCTGAAAGTCTGTGTGCATTAATGCATGACTAGAGACTGAAATGCTTGAAATGCTTGGTTAGTTTTAGAAGTGTGATGAAATATTATTCAGATAATTTACTTCCCTTCTTAATACTAATCCAACTAAGGATGATTAAATGGTACTTAAACACTCTGAATCCAAATGCATATGTTTACCCACAGGCTATGTGTGTCATATTTTTTTAAACTTTCCCTTGATTTGGCCCCTTTTTTATCAATATCACCTAACTCAGATATTTTTAAAGCATACATCACCCTCTAATCTCAAAATTTGTCTTCTCCTTTTGAAGAACTACTTCTTCTTCTACAATTACTGAAAAAATTAACAAAAATAAAGAAAAACAAAGAAAAGAAAAAGAAAAAGAAAAAGAAAAAGAAAAAGAAAAAGAAAAAGAAAAAGAAAAAGAAAAAGAAAAAGAAAAAGAAAAAGAAAAAGAAAAAGAAAAAGAAAAAGAAAAAGAAAAAGAAAGAAAAAGAAAAATGGGTGCACAAGACTACCTGAGCCGAATTATGTTTTCTGCAAGAATAAGAAAACATCCTTATCCCATCACAGGTCATTCAATCTGAAAGGAAGCTTCTAATTTCTGAAGGAGATGAGAATCCAAATAAAATACAACTGCAAATAGATATGTACTTTAGGGGGAATCTTAAAAGCAATACATAAATTCTTTCTGCACAATTTTCTTTATAGCAATTAACTTACTCTCGAAGATGTTATATAACTTTATTTCTAACAAAAGAGTATGAGAAAGAACTACGTTTATGTGGCCATACCCTTCCAGAAAGGGTCTTAAAACAGTACGAAATGAAAGAAAAAGCACATCCCAATACATGCTGAAGTAAATGATGTGAAATCTATTTTCTGTACTCATTGTCCAATCAATAACCTTCATACAAATCCAATAGACACAACTGCACACAGTTCAATAATCCTGGTAGGCAATCCTGTATTAACATAGTACACAAAATTTTGACCTTGTAAAATTAGCTACATGAGATTACATCTCTTTGTAAGTAAATTTCTACTTGCACACATTACCTTCACATATAAAAGAAAACAGAACTTTCTAATATGAGTACAGTACATTATCAGTGGCTATAATTGCAACTCTTTTTTTCTAGCTTATCCAGCTGGATTTCTTTTTTGATCTCTCTACACAAATTTTAAAATATGCAGGCCCCACTATTTTTGAAGGTGAAACTCTTGTTTTCTGAATCTCAAAATTACAATAGACTATGACATAACTTCTATACATATAGAATAGTTTCCTTTCTGAAAGGCTGGAACAAATCTCTAATATAGTGTACTGGTTTGGACTAGGATATAGTTAATTTCCTTAACAGCACCTAGTATGGGCTAGGTTTTGTATTTGTGCTGGAAACAGCGTTGGTAACTGTATTTCAGTACTGCTGAACAGTGTTTACAGAGTCAAGGCCTTTTCTGCTTTTCTTTCTGCTTCCACCAGTGAGGAGGCTGAAGGTGCACAGAGAATTGGAAGGGGACACAGCTGGGACAGCTGCTCCCAACTGACCAAATGGATATCCACTATCATGGGGTGTCATGCTCAGCATATAAAGCTGGGGAAAGTAGAAGGAAGCAGGGATCTCTGGAATGATGGTGTTTGTGCTCCTAAGTACTACGTGTGATGGAGCCCTATTTTCCTGGCAATGGCTGAACACCTGCCAGCCAAATGAAAGTGATGAATGAATCCCTTGTTTTACTTCACTTGTGTGCATGGCTTTTGTTTTACTTGTCAAACGGTCTTTATCTAAAGCCACGAGTTTTTTCACTTTTGCTCTTCTGATTTTCTCCCCCTTCCCACCCAGGGCAAGTGGGTGAGTGGCCGTGTGGGGCTGAGTTGCTGCCTGGGGTTAAACGATGACATAAACGCAGTTCAATAAACCATTCAATAAACCCAGACATTAGTTGCATGACAGAAAATGAGTACAAGCTTTAATAAAGCTTGTTTATATTTGCAGTTTTATGATCTATAGCTGTCCTAGGATGGCAGCCAGGTAATCCATCTGTGCATTACTGAAGTCAAATAATCAAAGCTTTCATTGCTCTAAATTGTCTGTGCAGCCAGACTTTACTGTTTCAAAGTTATCTTTTGAGATTTGTAAAGAAGCAAGAGTAGTTATCCAAAATTGAGCCAAACTGTTACTGTATTTTTCCTGCTACTGAAAACTTCCAGTGAAAAATGGACCACCACTCTGCCACTGTTTTTTGTAGTATAAAAAAAAAGGTTGTCCTTAGCTTCTGCTTAGGAAAAACACGAAATGCAGCAGTAAGAGGCTCTAGGAAGAAAAAATTCAAAGAGATGGCTATGCGTAAGATAAAGCGGCAGAGATTCACGAAACTTCCAAAGAGGAGCTCTGGTTTAAGAATGACTACCGGAGGGAAAATAGAGAGATTCATGATTTGGAGACAGATAGGAATATTGAAAATAGAAGGAAACGCTACATACACAGACTATTCCCTCTTCTGTGTTTGTTCTGAAGCCAGAACAGTGTATCACAGTTATTATATTCATAAATATAGTACAAATGAGAAGACACCGGATATAATGGAGGAGAAAATAATGGATGGTACGGGAAAGATAAGACTATCAGAAGGCAGGCTAGGGAAAAGTCCATCTTGACCTTATACAGGAAAAAAATTAGCAATCACAAGACCAAGGAGGAAAAGTAAATATATGCAAAACATTTAAAAAGAAAGTTAATCAGTTATATTACCACAATCATATTAACACCCCTTGTTCCCACCAAACCTTAAACTGAATATGATTACTTTGTTACTGCTCAAAAAGCCTTGGAGGAAGCTGTGATACGGCTTTCCTTTCATTGCTTTCTGAAATCTTAACCAGTAGATTCAGTCTAATCAGCAAAAATCCTCTAACATAATGGAACTATGGCAGAAAACAACTTTTAGGGTTTTTTCCTGATGTGCATTACAACATTTTCCTTCTCATTAAATGAGTTTTTCTTGCTTATTCTCTAACATAAGTATACTTTTAGCCTAGTAAACACATACTCATAATACTTGCATACCCAACATTATCAAACGCTTCAGATTTACTTTTTGCATTTTTTAACTTTCTAAGTATCTTATTTTGAAACAACTTTTCTTAGTTCCAGTAGAAGTTCTTCCACATGGTAAAGAGAAACTGAAAATTAAAGTCATGTCCTCCAAAAAACAGAAGCAAAGACTACCCCTACAATACCTTTTCTTTTGAAAGAAATAAGCAAGGAAGAAAAGAAAAAAAATGAGAAGGAAAAAGACAACAAAAGAAAAAAAAACAGTAAAGAAAAGATTAGGGATACTGTGAGAAAACAGAACAGATATCAAGGTTTGATCTCCAGACTATTCATATACCAACTAATCTATTATTAAAGCATGACATTTCTAAATCACTTACAACACACTCCATTAGTGAAATTATTCAGTTACATGGAAGAAATATTAGAAATTAGAATTACTGCAAATATATTCCCCATAGGATCACTCAGACAGCATAAAGAAAACATCATGCCACAATTCCTTCAATTTTCTCAGAACTCAAGGAGAGCCATGGGAGCTATTGAATTTACTTGTTTACATCTACAGTATGAGCCACTCATTCCACTCATTCTTTCCATTCACATAGGAGGTAAAATACAGTCTGCTGAAATCAATGAGACTTTTGCTATTGATTTCAATGAAACCACATTTCTGATCAGTGTTTGTACTCTCTCTCATGGCTTAGAGAGATTCTTAACAAAAAATCAGGCAAACTACACCACAGGAATCAATTAATTACAGTCATTTTTCATATGGCAGAGGGAAGAAATATTTTGATTCAATAGGAAGATGGTGATGTTTACCTAGATCAACAATTTGCATTGAGTCAATCTGCAGTGTTCATACACAAGTGGTGTTCTGTTCACATTTCTGCTGTTACAGTTGACAACGAGAATATATTTCATTGATTTGGTTATTTATTTCATTATGGCAACTATTCATAGCCCATTTTCACTGCTTAGGAGAAAAGAATAAAGCACACATGAAATGCTAGTGTATGAAAGATCATTGAAAACATTTTTACAACACTGGAATTTTATGTAACTACAAAATGACTACATAACAGGATTAATTATTGAACTTCTAGCCACATATTTTTTCCTGATTTATGACCATATAGCTGACAGGGTATAAGGATGGGCAATTCTCCCAGCACACTGACATTCTCAAAGTATCAATATATTGAACACCCTACTCTAATGTAAAATTTAAAAATCACTCTTAGGGTGCAGAGGTGGCATAAACAACATGGCGCACAGATTCAAGCTCCAGGCTTTATCCAGCTGATACTTGCCCATCTCTTGAATCCTAAGTGGTAGGTAATAAAAGGCAAAACACAAGTTGTTGCATCGCGTTATTTTACTGCTGTTTTCCTTTGTTTAATGGTTCGTTCTGTTGTTTGTACCCCCCCCCCCTTGTTATAGCTCAGTTGCCCTGATTCCCGCCTTTCCCTGATCAGTCAACCCTAGTCCCAACCCACTTTGCAGACTGCTCCCTGTCCTTTTCCCTAATCCCCTCCCAACCCTATGCCAATCCCCCCTAGCCCCTCCTATCCTTCCAGGATTTTCTGTATCAGTCATCCCCTTCTTGGTATATGATTTGATGTTACATATGTTTCCCCGCCTATGTTTCCCCCTATTGGTTGTGTGTATAATTAGTCCCACCTTATGTTACACCCCTAAGTTGTAGCGATTGGTTGCTGTATTGTACCCTCCCTTGTGGGAGGTCCCCTATTTAAGTTGCTGCACGCCTATGTTCCTTGCCATTTGTGGATCCCTTCTCTTCAGTTGCAGTTGTTCTATGTCCCGTTTCCCCAATAAGCCTTCCCTGGAACCTCGAAAGGACTCTCTCTCAATCCTTTGCTCCTCTCCGGACGTGTGCACAGCCGTAAGGGTTCAGAGCCCTACCCACATTCTGGGTTACACGGGATCCTGGAAGTGGGCTACTCTCAGCGCTGGTCTCGCCTCCAGGGCTAGCTGGGCGAGTCAGAGCAGGGTGGAGGAGGCGAGCCGCGTCAACAGGTAACATTGGAACAAGATGTGCAAGTAAAGCAAGCAAGGTAGCAAAGTAAGCAAGAGAACAAAGCCAGTGAAATAACATGCACCATCAAGAGCAAGATAGCAAGTTTTAATGGAACCTGTAAACTACAAAATTAGCTACAAACAAGTTAGAAAAACAAGAAGCACCAGGCATGCACTGAAATCAGAGATGAAAAGTTCAGACGTGAGGAAAACTACAGAAGCCTTCACCAAAAGACCACCAGAAGACTGATAACCATCACAGAAGGAAGTGATGCATGTACAGAAACTAAAATCTATTATAAAACCATGGCACAACTTTATACAAATATGAGTACGTTAATGACATGTCATACTTGTGACAGTTTGCAGAAGGACATTTAAAATGTAACTGAAAGCTAAAGAGGATTGAGTGAGTTTTTGGCAGAAAGATCCCCCTCACTCCCACCACTGAATAAACAAACACGTGCTCTGTAGCCATCTGACTACAGAGCTTTATTTTCTCGCCCAGTTTGGGCATCAGTCTAGAGAAGGGCACCAGAGCAGCTAAAGGGCCTGAAGTACATGCTCCATGAGGAGCAGCGGAGGGAGCTGGGTTTAGCCGGGAGAAGGCTCAGAGGAGAAAGGAAGGTGTAGTCAGGTGGGGAGGTCAGCTTCTTCTGCAGGGCAACCAGTGACAAGGTGAGATGACATAAGCATTAAGCGGCATGAAGGGAGATTCAGGCTGGAAATACGGAGGCATTTCTTCACAGAAAGAGTGATTAGGCATTGGAACGGACTGCCCAGGGAGCTGATGGAGCCACTATCCCTTGATGAAGGGATGAAGGAGATGGACGTGATGAAGGAGACTGGATATGGCATTCAGTGCCGCGGTCTGGTTGAGAGGGACGTTTTCGGTCACAGCTTGGAGCCGATGACCTCATCCTAAACTGATTCTGTGACTACCATTTCGCAGCTGAAAGCAACCAACAATCCAGAAAAGGTTTTTAAAGAACGGAAAGATTTTCTTATGACTTTTGACCCTGGCCTTCCAGCAGCCGAGCAGCTCCCTGACCCAAGGCAGGGGCGCAGCGCGGCTCCCGCGCAGGATAACAGGGCCCGACCGCCGCCCGCCCCGCGCATGCGCCCCCGCCC
>VZTT01068664.1:0-13078 GCA_013400855.1 Buphagus erythrorhynchus
AATCAATAAACAGGTCTCATATATCATTGCTGCCTTTGTGTTTTATTTTCATCCAAGTAATCTGTCAATAATAATGGTCCTCAATTCCCCATTTACAGTAGGATGGGGCACATGGGTTGAGGTAAAGACAGTTTAACATGGAAAGTAAAAGTCACACACAGAAGCAAAGTAAATAAAGGAATTTATTCATTGCTTCCCATTGGCAGGCAAGAGCTGATCTGCCTCCAGGAGAGGAGGGCCCCATCCTGTGTAAGGATGACTTAGGAAGACAAACGCCATGACTCTGAACTTCCTCCCCTTATTTCTTCTTCCTCCAGATTTATATNCCAGATTTATATGCTAAGCATGGCACCATAGGGTATGAGATTGGGATATCCCTTGGGTCACCTGGGGTCAGCTGTCCCAGCTGTGTCCCCGCACAATTCCTTATCCTTCCCTCAGTCTTCTCACTGGTGGGGTAGATAAGGAGCAGCAAAGGCCTTGGCTCTGTACCAGCACTGCTCAGCAGTAACAAAAACATAAGGATCACTTATCTTTCTTTATCAATAAACAGTTCTCAGATATAATATTGTCATGTTTGTACTTTATTTTTGTCTGAGAAATCTATCAAAAGAATCCTCCCTGATTTCCCTTTTACAGCAGGACAGGACACATGGGAAAGTTTGGAACTGTTGGCTCCTCCTGTATCTCCCTGATTGGACCACAGGTCCCCAGGCCCTTTGTTATGAAAGTGTCAGTAAGCTTGGGCTCCTGTCCTGAGAGCTCCTCAGCTCAACCTGCAGCTTGCACACTGTGCTTCCTGCACCAAATATATTCTTCAACACTACCTCTCCACTCTCCTATATATTCACACCTGACTCAAGCTCGCTCCAGACATGACATATGTTCTTTAAATTTAGAAATCCAGCAGCCTGATGACATAGGGTAAGGAGATGGGAGGACTCAGAACAACTGATTTGGCATTACAGAGTAGCTCTGCATGGGCAAAGGCTAATCTTCATTTTCTAAATTACATAAATATTGTTGAAGGAAATATCTATGGAACTGGAACTGATCATGATACTGTCTAACTGATGATAACAAGGCATTTTTACAAGAAACTATCTCTCTGGCAGCTGTGGTTGAACACAGATAATATGCTGCATACTATTTCAACATGTCTGCTCAGAGCTGTGTAGGAGATGAGATCATTATTCACCTGTTTGTCCTGTGGGACATGGTAGGGGTATTCTGTGACAGCAATTTGTTCTTTGGCAATTCTTCATTGTGGTGCCGGTTCCTGCACAAGGCATGAAACTGGCTGTACACCAGCACTGTCTTCCAATTGCTCTGTAGCAATCAATAGGCCTCTGCAAAAAGACAGCAATAGTGCAATTAACTTCTGACAATTTTGGCATGTGAAAACAAGGATTATTAATATTCCCAAAGATAATCACTGTAACCTAGCCAAACAGCCCTTTAAATCTGGCAGTAAATAGCAAACCTCACATAAAGCAATAAAAAATATGGAATTAAAATATATTGGTGGTATTTAATCATACTTTGGAACATTAAAATTCTTGCATCAATTTTAAAGTGAGCAACGACATCTGGTGTGTAATGATGATAAGTGTAACAAATCTCTCACTCTCTGAAACTGCTCCCTGCACAAAAGACTGTGTGATTAAACAATATGAGGTTCTGTTTTGTGGCTGAACTCTTTATTTCACATTTTTTTTCCATTTTTTTTAACCTGAAAGGACTATTTAATCCAATTGTTTACTAAGACCCACTTCATAGCAAAAGTCTAAGAGTCCTACTGAGTGATGTCTGCATCAACTTGCCATGAAATATGTAGAGATTTCCTTTTTCCTTCTTGAAAAAAAATAAACAATATACAGGGATTGATAGAATCTGTTTCCACTCATTAATGCCTCAGCCTAAAATTATAGGTTTTTCTGTAATGATCTTGGTGATGTGGTTTGGGGCACATTTCGTGGCGGTTGCCACAAAGAAACAACTGTAGCTACAGGCAAAGTAGAGCTTGCCTGTACAGGTTACCTGAACACAGCTCAGTCACTAGCTTGTGATGATCCTATGTATTTAATCATCAGTGTGATTCCTGCAGATTTTTACCAACTGAAGCAGGAATTCTTGAAATTACCCATCACAAAGTAACACTACCTGAGAAAAGAGAGCAAAAAAAGATGAGTAGTTCAATACAATCTTCATAATGACTACATATTTTGGAATCCAGCAGGATGCTGCCTGGTCTGTGCAGGAAAATGACAAATGAATGCTATCTAACATTTTGCTTGAACAGTTTTTCCATTCAGAAAACTATCTGCAATGCAATAATGAGAAAAGCAGAACTGTGAAGCATTTTATAAGGCTGATTACCTTTCTAGGACATATAATTTGATACATGCTTTGTTTACCCAGAGTAATTCAGTGGTTGAAAAGATTAATTGAACTTATTTTATACTATTTGTACATGCTCTCACAGAGGAAGTAACTTATATTTTTTTTCTTATTGACTCTTGTACAAGAGCCTGCAATACACCAGCAAGAGTAAAATGACTTTTCTAAATTTAGTAGTTCATAAGTCTTCCAAGATACAAGTCCATCCAGTGGTTTGTTGTTTTGGGCTTTTTTCCGTCTTTCATATATCCAAATAAAATAGGAGTGCATGCAGAAGATGCACAGTATTTGCTTTTGCTTTTCTCCCTTCCCAGGGTACAGGAGGCATCTGTCAGCTTACTCGTGCTCTCCTCCCTACTCTCTCTCCCTCTCTCCCCATAAACATAATGTATGTAGGTGTGTATACACATACATGTGTGTGTATGTACATTCATTTTTGACTCTTCAGCTAATTGACCAGAAACTGCTATGACTTCAAGGCACAAAGCCCTTGATTTTGGAGGAGCTGTGTGACCTGGCTTATGTAATTGGCTGAGGATTAAACTTAACATCCCAGCTACACTCACCGGGTGAATGATCTTAAAAAAAAATTATCCTCTGAATGTTTTTTCCCCTATGCACTTGATGTTCATCTCAATGCCTTGGACACTAGCTTTTCATTTAGTCTTGTCTTGTTCTGTGCATAACACATTGGGTGGATGCCTGATCTCTATCAGCTACAGGTTTTCAAAAGGTAAACTGTATTATTGCCACACACAGTGGTTCACATGCTATTCATCAGACTAAAGACTAACTTCGATATACAGTTGGTCACTCCACACCTTGGGCAAGAAATTCTTCAGGCTCAGCATTCCAAAGCATCCTAAGAGGGGACTTTTCCTCTGCTTTCCATCAGCTCTTGCTAATACAAAAGGCTTGCTTTAGTTAATTCTGCTCCCCCTCTGGAGACCACTGACAACATACCTAGATAAGCAGGTTGCCTAGCTAGGCTTGGGATGTTTCCAGGTCTTCTGTCACTTCATGACAAAGACCATGAAACTTGTTGAATTGCAGACAGTTCTTAGCTTGCTGGAAACTGACACTTGAAACTTCTTAAAACTGAGGCACTGAGCATCTGTGACACTGCTGATGATTCATCTGCCAATAAAATGTTCAATAGATACACATGACAACAGTGGCAGCATTTTCTGCAGCCACCTTTTGGATTCTGGTCCAGTTTGGAGACAGAAACATGTTTCATCCCTACAGTTTTACTTCAATGTGATGAATGTTAGTAACTCATTTGAAGCACAGCAGGTGAGTACTAAGGGAGCCCCATGCAGACCACCCTGGGTTATTATGCATTTCTGACAGGATGAACTGCAAACAAGATCCCACGCCTACCTGAGCAGGCTCTGCATGCACATAGAGCAAGATAACTGTGGTAGGTTTATCTGCTGTCATGTCTCATGATATTTCAAGTTACCCCAATGTGAAAGACTGAAGAAAATCATTACTTGCTCAAAACAACCAAAGTGTGTGTGTGTGTGGAAGAGTGGCAAGGCAAGCTCTGCAAAAAGTGGGATGATGCACTTCTCCATATCCCACCTCTCTGGAGCCTCTAGTCCAGCTCCAGAATGCTTATCAGCTACTGGCACACCAGAAGCCCCATGTGAAGGGGAGGGTCCCAGGAGGCCAAAGCAAATAAAAGCAGTTGCACAAAGACACACCCTCTGCCTTTCTAACTTCCTTGTCTTGAAATGTGGGTAACTTGAAGTTGGATGGGTTAGAGTTTGCTAAGTCAATGCCTTGTGAAATGCTTTATTATGGTGAATAAAATGGAGAGTACAATGGAACTGATAAAGGGGCCTGATATCTTAGGCCTGATTGAGCAGAAACCGTGGCAGAGACAGACACAGATAAACGTTCCCTGGGTAAGAAGTGACCAAGAAACATGTTGGGAAACTTTGTGTTAATGTTACCAGGTGATGTGATGTTAAGAAGAATGTGTAACCAATGGGAAATTGTTACCAAAACTAGAACTCTATGTAAGTGCCATACAAGTAAAACCCTATATAAATGCCTTGTATACTCAATAAAATTGGCTTCTGATCACAACTCAGAATGTCCCTGTCTCTCCATCGCCACTACTTTATGTTGATTTAATGTTTTAAAACTCACTAGGTGCCCTTATTTTCTAAAGTTTGCCTGTAGAAGTTTGTTTAACCTCCCGAGAACGTTGTGTTTCTCCTATGTGCCTACCTCAGGGAATAAAAAACTTAAACTTTGAGAAACTCGTCAAGAGAGTCCAGGACTTTACACCCCAGGTCTGGTAGATAAGACACTTTCTTTTCAAAAAGGCACCTGGAAAACAGGCAGAATATCCAGGGAAAGTCAAATAGGCCCAAATAAGGAAATGTGGGTTGCTAATTCCAACACCACTGCTGACTGAAGTCTTGCCTAAGCTTACAAAATTATGCTGGGGAATTCTGGAAGAGGTTTGATAAATCCCATTTCCTAACCTGAGCTGATTAATGCAGCTGAATCCTTGTCCCAGTTTTGGCTGGAATTTGAGTTGATTTTTTTTAGAAGCAGGTACAGCACTGTGTTTCAAATTCAGTATGAGAATGATGCTGATAACACATTGATGGTTTGGTTGCTGCTAAGACTGCTTACTCTGAGTCAAGGACTGTTCAGTAGTTCATGCTCTGCCAGTAAGGAAGTGCACAAAAAGGTGGAGAGGAGCACAGTCAGAACATGGGACCTGAACTGGTCCAAGGGATGTTCCACAAAATATGTCATACACAGTATATAAACTGGGGGAGTTACCCAGAAGAGGGTCTATCTGGGTTTGGCATTGGCCAGCAGGTGGTGAGCAATTGTATTGTACGTTACTTACTTTTCTTTGGTCCCCCCTCTCTCTCTCTCCTTTTTATTACTATTACTAATACTATTACTATATTTTAATCCAGTTCAATTATTAAACTCTTAACCAACAAGTTTCACTTTTCTTTTTCCCCCCAGTTCTCCTCCTCATCCACTGGGTAGGGTGCTGTGAGTGAGCAGCTGCATGGTAGTTAGTTGCCAGTTTGGGTTAAACCACAACACTCTCTATGCAAGCAGAATTCTTTGTAGCAGCTGACACCAAGTCACATTGCTTACTCACACTTTGCAGGTAGGTGCAGCGGGACTGATGAGCCAGTTTCCACAAAGCAGCACTGGGAAGCAAGGGCTGCCTGTAGCACACTTGTTTTCCTCAATTGTGCTCAGTGCCCTAGACACCCTTCATATTTCAATGACAATTTCCTAGTAATGAGTGTCATGAAAAACAATCAAATGAGGTTTCCCACACAGTAAATGTCTCTGAAGTATTGAGAATGTTTTCTGACAGCTTGCTCTTTCCAGTGTTTGCTGCAGATCCCTGACCATGCAGCATGCAGGTCCTGAGCCCTCAAGAGCAGATTCTCAGGGGGACTCCTGGTGCAATGTTTGCTCTCTCAAAATAAAGAAGCAACCCTGCAGTTCTTTTTTTTTATTGCACTGACATTTTTAAGCCGAATCATTTCCTGATCACTGTGGCTAAGACCATGCCACATCCCACCAGGCCTTCTCCATTCCCAATCACCAAGTCTACAGCATCTTTCCTAGTATTCTCTGAGTACTTAAAATACGAAGTTCTCTCCCACAAACTTTAAGAATTTTTCAAATCTGCTCACCACAGCGGGATGGCATTTCCAGCTGGTCTCTAGAAAGTTGAAATCTGCCATAAGGACAAAGGCTGCTGATCTGGAGATTTCTCCTAATTGCTGGTCAAATTAACTTCTTAGCACTGGCATCTCAGCTGAGCTACTGATAGAAGACACTCACTACATCTGCTTTGTTTTCCCTCCCTTCATCCTCACCCAGAGGTTCCCAACCACATCATCACCAACTGTAAGGGCTATACCATCCAACCTCTCCCTTCCATTTAGTGCAACAGCTCCACCTTGCCCTGCCCTGTCCTCAAAAGCCTGCACCCTCTATTCCACCAGTCCAGGTGTAGGACAAGTCCCACTAATGCCAAGGATACCCCAGCTCTGTGAATGGACCAAGGCTTCCAGTCAAACACACTTGCACCATCAACCCCTGAGCCATCTGCCCGGGACACCCCAGTCCCTGCACCCCTGCCCTCCAGGAGAATTTGGAGGGGCTGTCGGGGCTAAACAGAACAAAGGGAGCCACCACATTCATTCTCAGGAGATGCCAGAGAGCTCTTAGCAGCTCATAGCAAAAGCGGCAGGACTGCCACTATGGTCTTGCCACTACAGTACACAACACGTGGCCCCCAGGCTTCCCAGTGCCCTGGCTCCTTCAGACATTGGCAGGCAATCAGCCAAGGTCAAACTCATGGAGGTAATGCAGGAGAGACAGAGAAGGCATCCTCCTCATTCGGCCCTCAGAGCTTTTGCTGTGCACACAGAGAAGGGCCAAACCTGCCAGGGCCCTGTGCATTGCACATACCTGCAGCAGGACATCCAGGATGAGCTGAGCTGGGTGAATGTTGGTTATTTCAAGGAGGAAGTGTTTTATTGCCAAGGCTACACAAGACAGATGTCCTTCAAGTATGTAGCCATAGGGTATAAAGAAGAGGAAAAGACTCCTCAAAGGCTGCACAGCTGTAGAACACAAGGCAGAATGCACAAGGCTTCAATAAGGGAAATTAAAAGAAATCTGAAAAAAAGAAGTTTCCCAAGTGTTTTGGGTTGAAAGACAGGTATCTGCTAAAAGGGACAAGAACCTCTTTTTTTTTTTTTTAAAGGAGAGTATAAACCCCCCCTTTCCCTTCTTCCCTTCACTTTACCATGATTTTCAGAATTAAAGAGCTCTCAGGCAGAGATATGGGGGTAGGAATAACAGTTCTTTACTGATATATATATACATATATATGTGTGTGTATATATATATATATATAAAACAAGAGAAACAAAAACACAACAATAACAGCAAGATCAACAGCAACAGAGCAGANTGTCCCAAAAGGGGAAAGGGCAGAGGGGAGAAGCCGCTCACAGGTCCTGGCACAGGGTCAGTCTTGATGCTCCAAAAGGATGTGCTGAAGTGGATAAGAGATGCAAGAGAGCATCTGACCAGGGAAGCCTCAGGGATCCCACAGTCAGGGAGGGCAGCTCCCATGTCAGCGTGGCAGACCAGAGTCTCTCCCAGCAACAGTCCTGCTCCAAGGCAAATGGAGCGAGCAGCCGAGCGGAAGCCCCCTCACCTCAGCTCTTCTTTTCCGGTGTTGCCCCTCTCCTCCCCCCCTTCGAGAGAAAACTGTTAACTGAGCTTATGGGTGTAGACCCAAATACTTAGCATAACAATGGGAAAAATTCCACAGAAAGAAAAAGGGAAAATTCAACCCCCAACACCAAGGGAATATTCCTAAGTTAGAAAGGGTAGGACAGAGCAGCCACTCAGCTTTTTGGGAAAACTCAATACTGAACCAATCCCACACAATCTGATCAAAGTTCCTGATTCCCGTGAAGGCTTGTACCAGCTGATCTCCAGACAACCTTCCAACCTGGAGTACTCCTAACTGTACAAATATCCAATGGTCTGGATACGTGAGACACTCAAAACCAAAAGAAAAAACTCTACTTGCAAACACACAGTATATGTAAATATATTTAAACAAATAACAAAAAAAAATCTTATTGCTTTATTCAAATTTTGACATAGCTTACCTTAAAATTACTCAGAGTTCTTTGAGAATTTCTGTAGAAATCATTGACTACTTTTCAGCAGAGATCAGCTTAAACCAAAGAGATTGAAATTATGCTACAATTCAGACTGAATCACTTTTTATGAACTAAACAATGTCTCCCTTGTCTAAGAAGAGTAATCCCCATAAAATGCATTTCCTGGCTCTTGTTTTAGGTTCCTTTTCTGTTGTTTGGTTTACACAAAACTTTGAAATACTCCATAGATGGCTTTACGAAATTAAAACTTCCAAACAGTCCTCTAACAAGCTTTTAGAATTACATACTAGCAATATTCTATCCTCTTTGACTCAAAAGTGCATACACATTCAAAAGTTTTATACATTTCCTAGACATCTTTTCAACAGACAGAAACGCTATCAGATATTTTAGCTCTCAAGGGAAAAAAAAAAAGGAGTTTAAAAAAAAAATTCACAGTTTTAACAAGTGTTCCAAGGAAAGCCTACTACATTTTTTCTTCAGGAAAATCAAACCAGGAGGATCTGTTGACAAGTCTCTTTGGCAGTCTTAGTATCAATGGCTCTCTCTCCGGACACTCTAAGAAGGAAGTCCTGGGGGAAGGCAGTTGACTGGAAGGCGCTGCTGGTGCTTCCTGAACACAACTGGTTACAGTTTCTGTGTGAGAGGTGTTACTGCTGGCATTCACTTTGGTAACACTCTGATCAGCTACTGTTTCTTGAAGTTTGACATCAGCATTTCTAACTCCGCCATCTAAGGTTTCCCTTGTGGCAGGGATACCATACTTTTTGTCTGCTCCTCCAGTTTCCTCACATCCTATCCTCCTCAGAAAAGAAGATGGAGACTCATTTTCCCTCTCATTTATCTGAGTTATCCCTGTAATACTGCTGTCCCATTCGGTACTTTCTGGCTCCTTGCTACTATCACTATCAATTGTAATCACCACTGGAGAAGAATGTAGTGAGTTACTCATGTGATGTTTCCGGTGTTTCTTCTTATGCTTTTTCTTTTTCTTTTTAAGATGCCTCATTGTGTCTGTTGCCTTTCCTTCATAGACTATCTCCACACTTGGACTCCTCATTTTCTTCTTCCTTTTCTTACGCTTTGTTTCGCTGCTTGCACGATTGTCTGACAGGCTATCTTCATTTTTACAGCAGTCACTATATTTTGAGGAAGTTTTCTTGGAGTCATTTTCTCTTTCTAGACTTGTGCTCTCCATGAATGCATTCTCCAGGTGGCGAGTTTTGTACTTCCTTTTTCCACCAGGCTTTTCACTTTTCATTCTGTCAGCTCCTCCAGAAGGAGTCCTTGATCTGTTGCTTGACCGACTCCTTGACCTGCATCTTTCGTAACAGTAATAGTGTCTCTCATGGAGTCCCCTCTGGCTATGCAGATCTGTCCTCTCAATAAATGATCGTATCCTGTACTCTGGACTAGCAGATTGCCTTGAGTAAAGAGTGTTAGACCGAGTCCTCCTTCTGCTGGAGGATTCATAGCTGTCTCCAAACACTTTTCGACTACAGAAGGCAGAACCCCACTGGTGTCTACTTTGATAACTATCTCTTACATAATAGTGATCGCTGTCTCTACTTCTTGATCTCCTTTTACTGTGGCCTTTGCTACGTGAACGTGACCTGCTCACTTCTCTGGATGGAGTGCTCTCAACACTCAGAGAGCCTCTCTGGCTTTTCAGAGAGGCTCTGCTGTCATGAGCCCTCGACCTTCTGCTGCTTCTTTTGCTCCTATGTTTGCTACTATCTCTGCTTCTCGATCGTCTCCTTTTAAGTTGGCTTTTGCTACGGTGCTCCCTCCTAGACCGATGGCCATGACTGCCTCGACTGTCCCGTGAACAGGACAGTGGGCTTCTGGACTTTCCCTTTTCAGACAATCTGTGATTCCAAGGGGAGCATACTGTGTCACTCACTGGAGAGGGGCTCCAACTCAAGTCCTGCGGAGGCAGATCTTTTCTTTTACACTTGTTCTTCTCATCTTCTTTTGATTCCATCTTTTCAACTGCAGGAGACAAGCAGCTTCTACAAATTCCTACATCCTCCCTATATGTTGGGGAATGTGGTGAGAAGCTCCTGCTTGGTTCACTGTCACTCCAGCTGTGACACTGGATGGATCGCTGTTTCTTGACATCTTCCCTTTGCTCTTCCTTGATGGAATCCTCTGAGTCAGAGGACAGCTCAACCACTTCTGGTGTCCTCTCAGCTAAGGGCTTCACATACCCAACAATGACACAATTGTCTGAGGAAGAGCCACTGTCGTTTGAGTCAGCATTAGCCTGTAACTCAGTTTGCAGCTTGGCTCTTCGGCTCCCTGCAGCAGAGTCCTCATCAGAGCTTTCTGATGACTCCAGAGGAGAAGCTATGGTTGCACGAACGTCTTCTGAAATGGAATAGGAAGGTCCTGGAGTTTCATCATCCCAGGGGGCCTGACTAAGACCAGGCACAGACAAACTATTATCTGGCCCTTGTGGATACGCCACATCTGGAGATATTGTAATAATTGATGAGTCTGAGTGGCTTCCTTCCTCATATGATGGTGCAGGACAGTCATAATTGGCATGCTGATCATACGCTTCTAAGTTAAAAGGACAACGAGCAAAACTGATGAATTCATGCAGGAAGTGCTCTGTCCGATTCAGCAAAAATGGCTTTATATCATCAGCAAAGGCCTGACTTTCCAGGTCATATCTGGTTACGTTACTCATGATGATGTGCTGCACAATATTGATCAAAGATCCGTGGGCACCAAACAGCACTGTCAGCTCTCGCTTCAACCAAGGAACCAAGCGGTGAAGGCAAGCAGGGTTGCGGCGGAAGAACTCCGCTGAAATCTCTCGGTACCGGCCACCGTCCTGAATGCTGCGGATGCGCACGCCAGTGCGGTACAGAGCCCTGCGGAAGTTGATCATGTCCTCCTCCTGGATCTGTCGCAGAGATCTGCCCTCTGCGCTCGCCTTTCTCCTTGAGGCCAGCCTCCTGATCATCTGCTGAATCTCTCTGTGCCTGTGTCGCATTGGCTCACTTGACAGCCCTTCAAACAACATCCCGTTATCTGGAGGGGACAGCATCCTTCGGGAAGGGGAACTGCGCGTGCGGCGTTCCCTGGTTAACGTGGTGCGATAACGAAATCTCCGGCCATCGGGGCTGGCAAAAGAGCTGGTTTCTAAAGGGCTGAGTATATACTCCTTAAAGTCATCTTCAGCACGAATCGTATGGAAAATGGAGAAAAACGGCTGCTTGCAGAGCGGGCATTCTGCTTTGTTTTTTGACCATTCTTGGACACAGCGGAAGCAGAACCTATGCAAGCAGCGATCCAGATATGCAACATTGTCAAATCTATCCAGGCAGATGGGGCATTTGGAGTCGGGAGATGCATCTGTTGGCAGCTTACTGGTGCTGGCTTTTGGCAAAAAATTGCTATCTTCTGCAAACTCTTTATCTGAAGTCATGTTCTAGAAAAGACAGAGACAGAAGATCATTGCTATCACAGAGAAACAAAAATCTTACACTCTAGAAGCAGAAACCCGTAACAATTGCTTTTAAGGTTGGAAAACCCAGCAGTGTCTCTGAGGGAATGCTGAACAAAGAGGCACATGACCTAACTGCTTTGTTTGGCTTCTCTTCACAGTGAGATTTAGCTCTTCAGTGCTGCAAGTTTTACACAGCACTTGAATCATAGCAGGCATAGATGAAGGCAACAGGCAGGCCTGTCTTCTTCCCCACTCTTATACAGCTCCTTTGATGTGGTCAGTAAATTCATGATTTACAAGGTATCTTCCAAAACATAGCTTTAGAAAATCTAGCATTTATACATGAAAAGTATGAGAACAGTTAGTTTTGGGCTTTAAAACAAACCAGCCAAAAGAATTGCACTTGAACTATGTTATCACCTTCCAAGTTCTGCTGGACCTGTTCTGTTCCTGCACACTCTGCCCCTCTTTGTTGGGCATTCATGCTGGACCACACAGAGCTTGTTGGATTAGACAATCTCCAGGGATGTGCTCCTGCCAAAATAAGTATTTTTTTTCAAGACTGAAGCACAAACCACCAGATGTCATCCCCAAGCACACATTACTTTTTATCTAGTCAGGCTGGTTTTGCCTGAGACAGTAAATTCTCTTCACAGTGACTGGTCTGGGGTTGAGTTTTGAATTTGTGTTGAACACAGCACTGATAATACAGAGATGTTTTTGTTATTGCTGACCAGGGCTTACACAGAACCAAGGCTTTTTCTGCTGTTTGTACTGCCACACTGGTGAGGAAGTTGAGGGTACATAGGAAGCTGGAAGGAGACACAGCTGGGACAGGTGACTCCAACCCACTAAATGGATATTCCGGACCATGTGACACCATGCTCAGTACATGAAGTGGGGGGGAGAAGGAGGAAAGGTGAGACATTTGGAGTGATGATGCTTGTCTGCTCAAATCACGTTCACATATGATAGGGCCCTACTCTCCTGGAGGTGGCTGAACACCCACATGCCCATCAGAACCAGTGAATGAATTCCTTTTTTTGCTTTGGTTGTGTGCATGACTTTTGGTGTCCTTATTTAACTGTCTTTATATCAATCAATGAGTTTTTCTCCCTGATCTCACTGGTCAGGGAGTGTGCGAGTGGCTGCCTAGTGCCTGGCAGCTGGCTGGGGTGAAATACGGAGATGTCAAACATGGTAAACAAAAAAAAAATCTGTCTATTTAAAAGTTATTTTAGGTTTTGGCGTTACCCTAAAGTATTACAATCCAGTGGAAGTAAGTTACCAGCCTGCTTCAAAAGCTATTAGCCCATGTTTTGCAGCCGGTCTGGCAGCAGGCCTTCCCCGCCGGCAGGACACCGGGCACCATGCGGGGGATAGGGCAGCGGCAGCAGCAGCGCCCGGATGCCAGGGGCGCAGCCCGGGCTCACAGAGGCCTCGGCCCCGCTCCGCCCGCCCCCGCCGCCCCCGCCACCCTCTCCTCGGGAGCCGTCAGCCAGCG
>VZTT01068664.1:13188-23216 GCA_013400855.1 Buphagus erythrorhynchus
GGACGGGGCCGGGGCCGGGGCCGGGGCCGTCACATCCGCGCCCCGCGCAGTGACGCCATTCCGGGGGCGGGCTCTGCCGGGGCCCGGGTGGGGCAGGCGGGCCGTGCGTTCCGGCTGGCTCTGCCGTCTGATGCGTGCCTGAGGGACGGGCGGGAAGGCTGCGGGGTGACGATCCTGGCCCGGGGCCCGGGAGCAGCTCGGGGTCGGGGGCCGCTGCGGGGTAAAAGCGAGGGCAGTCGCGGCGGTGCCGCCGCCAGCGCGGAACGCGCTGTGTTCCGGAGGTGGTGGCTGCCATGGGGGTGCGCACCCGGGGTTTCGTTCTCCAGCGGCGCGGGTGGCCGCCCTGCGGCACCTGGAGAGCCCCTTCCTGCCCCAGGGACTGCCCTAGGCGATGGCACAGCCCACCGGGAGCGTCTGCGGGAGCTTGGCATTGTCTCCAATGCCAAGGGTGCAGAGGAATACATCGAAGGCTGAAGAGGCCGTGTGGTTGGTTGGGCAAATAAAACATAAATAGCACGTAGGAAAGAAGAGACAGATAAAGCATAAACTGCTGTTAGGAAAGAGAAAAATAACTGTCCTTACTGATTTTTACTAGCAGGAGACACAGGTGTGCAAAGGACATGGAGAAGGCCAGCTGTGCAGGCTGCCACAGGTGGGGCACAGCCTGCCACAGTTCCTGCATGTATTATACCAGGACTTGTGCAAAACATGAGCACAGCCAGCCCTGTCCCTTTTCTTACCCACACTCAGTATGGACTAAAGTTTGCAAAAGCACACATGAATTCACAGATCCCCAGAGTACCAGCACAGCCCTTCTGTTCATGTGATAACCCTGCCCCATATCCTGAGCCATTTTACTCATTCCCACACACCAGCTTCTCCTGCTTCTTGCTCAAGAGCAAATGCATGCTCTGGCACTTCCCAACAGGTGCTCCACTCCTGAAGATCTCCCCAGGTAGCAGCACGGGCCTATCCTTCATGATCAGCCTGGACCCAGGCCCTACTTCCCACCATAGCAGCCCACCTTGAAGTTTATTCAGGAGTTACATCCCTGCCCCTAGTAATTTTCCCTGGAGTTCAGGGCAGATGCAACCTCTCTTGTGTTCACAGCAGGCAGCACCAGGTATGTGGGCTGTGACCTGCAGTCCTGCTTTGTGTGTGGGTGCCAAGACTCACTCATTTTACTTGCCTCAGTTCCCCAGTAGGTGCACCTGTAGCACCCGTTCCCCTCCTGCCCTAGTGGCTGGAGCCTCACTGTCACCTGCACCCTTTGCTGGCATCAGGACCCTTACCTAGCCCTGATGGGTCAGCTCTTAGGCAAGGTGGGCAGTTGGACAGTTCACCTCTGGTCATGGAAATATAAATGTATACTTGAAAGGCATTCCAGGCTCTTCACAGGAGTTTATAATTTCTGAGCTGAAAAGAAGCAGTTCTGGAAGTAAGATGGATCTGGCTTGAGATTCTGGCTTTCTACACAGCTGTGAAGAGCAGAACTCATGTGGCTCCTCTGCCACTGCCCATACAGATTGGCAGCACCTCATCCCACATACCTCTCGAAGCTGAGGAGCCTGGCTATCCTTCCTCTGCCATCAGAGGAAGGATCATCAGAGGTCCTCTGGGTTCCCTTGGTCAGCAGCAGAAATTTTCCCTGCCAGCAGCTTTGTGGGAATAAGAGTGTGGAGAGGTCTCATCTCATGTCTTCCTGAGCAGCAGCCACAGCAGTGGCAGTGCCCACTCTGTTGACAGTGGTATCTGCAGTCTCTGACCAGAGACAAGCCCCAGCCCTCTTTCTGGTGTGCCCTGGCATCCCAGACAATGCTTCCTCAGGCACAGCAGCAGCAGCTCCTGTGGGAAGAGAGATCAGTGGAAGGTTCATGTTGTTCAGTTTCTGAGTTTTTTCAGCATCTCCCATCTCAGCTACATCACCCTGCAAATACATGAAAACTGTCATAGACCTATAGTAGTGCTCCTCCAAAGGTTTCTGGACTAACAAGCTCTCTGCCTCTCCACTGGCTTTGTCTGAGCCAAAGCTGACTAGCTGGATCCTTCTTCACTGTCCACACCACAAAAGCTCAGCTTCAGTATGCTCTTGTTCTCGCTGTCGTGTTGAAGCCTTTGCCAGCTTGCAGTTATCCACTCCTTTCCCTGAGCTGTCTGTCCAGCAGCATGACACTAAGAGCAGGAGTTAGAACTAGTCTCTGACCACTGTCCTGCCCCAGGCTGAGTCCTCTTTAGTGTTATCTTCTCAACCTTTGTTTCAGGTTGCACCACTGGCATGCACCCGGGACTGCACATGGGCAGGTACCAGTCAGTTCAGGGTTGTGGCCTGCTCTGCTGCAAACCTTCCAAATGTCACTTTGCAGCCAGCTCAATGGATGTCTCTCTTTTTTGGCTTTGTTCCTTCTGGGCAGCGAGTGGTTGTGATCACATAGAGGTGCTTTACTTCCGAGCTGCCACAAGATGGCAAAATACTCCTCGGCATCCTCTCCAAGCTGGCTTGCTTGCACCGCAGGCTGGAGCCGTGCAGGCTATCGGGAAGTGCAGCAGCAACAGCAGCTGAATTTCTCTCCCTTCATCTTAGCTTCTGCTCGGTGTGTATGCTTGGGGATGCTTCTGCAAAAATCTTGGAGGACCAAGACCTGTCCATATTCTCTTGTCCCTGAAGTCCAAGGCAGAGACTATGGCTGCTTACAAGAGAAATGAAACACTTGATAATGTCCCGGCTGATGACAAGGACCTTGCTCAGTGACAGCCAAGAGGTAGAAGGAGACCTTCCTCTTTTTATAACATGGCCCTTAGCTAACTGAGAAACCTGTGTGATGTTTCTGTGTATATTAAAAGAACTGAGAGCCTCACTCAAGAGCTTTTACTTCTCTAGCCTGTCTTGACTATTCTCTGTATCCTCTCTCCTGTACTGCTGTCACAGCTCAATGCTGGAGTAAATGTTAAGGGACCTAGAAACATCTTCAGTTCCACATCCTGATGCTGACCTGAAGTCATGTCAGTGTGATGGCAGAAGCAAGAAGCCACTTTTCCCTCCCTCAGAGGTAACACAGAAGTGGGATTAAAGGCCCCATAGAGGTTTAGAAAATGCCTCCTTCTATTCTAGCGGGAAGGTTGCTGGTTTTGCCTGGGGTAGAGCTAATTTTCTTCGCACTGTCGGGCTGTGATTTCAAGTTATGCTGAAAACAGGGCTGATAACATAGGGATGGGGTTTTTTCTGCTGAACCAAGGCCTTTGCTGCTCCTTACCTACGCACCAGTGAGGACACTGAGGATGTACAAGGAACTATAAGAGGACATAGCTGGGACAGCTGACCCCAAGTGACCCAAGGGATATCCCAATCCCATACCTTATGGTGCCATGTTTAGCATATAAATATGGAGGAAGAAGAAATAAGGGGGGAAGTTCAGAGTCATGGCATTTGTCTTCCCAAGTCATCCTTACACAGGATGGGGCTCTGCTGTCCTGGAGATGGGTGAACAAACACCTGCCTGCCTATGGGAAGCAATGAATTCCTTGATTTGCTTTGCTTCTGTGTGTGACTTTTACTTTCCCTATTGTCTTTATCTCAACCCATGAGTTTTTTCACTTTTACCCTTCCAATTCTCTTCCCCATCCCACCACAGAGGAGTGAGCAAGTAGTTGTGGGGTGTTTAGTTGCTGGCTTGGGTTAAACCAAACCAACATGGGACTCAAAAAACTCAGATCATGACAGCCTAGACTGGAATGTGCTAGGTGAAACTTTCAGCTGTTATGGCTGTTTAATTATTAATCAGCAGGCTCCAGTGCTTGCCCACAGGGGTCATTTGCCTGCCTATGTTGCAATCCAAGCCTTGTTGGTGGCTGTTTGCTGTAGTGCTGTGCTTCTTATCACCTCACTTTGCTGTGCCTGGGAACGTTTTGATAACAGCCAGGATGTGCCTGGGCTGGCACGTGGCCAGGCCATTGCAGCTTTGTACTGCTGTACTGGATAGGCTGGAATTCCAGTATGAACTTGAGTCAAAGGGACTGTAAGCTCTGGATGAGTCCACAGTACAGGGGAAGAGTGTGAGAAGTCCTTTCCCTGAAGTAGAAGTAGGAGGGGCAGGAGGTAGTCCAGGTGATGAAGCAGAGATTCCCCTGCAGCCCATGGTGAAGCCATGGTCAGGCAGGCTGTCCCTCTGCATCCCATGGAGGTCCATGGTGGACCCTGTAATTGCTGTAGCAGGAGCACCTTGTTGCTAGCCAGACTAGAAGCAACGTGAGGAGTTCATTATGCTATTAAACCCTTCAATCTGGCACAAAATACCCGGAGGTGGAAATTGTAATGGGTGTGCCTTTAAATTGTTGTACCCATTATTTGAGTTTTGCTTACTGAAATTACTGTAATAAGTACCACATGAACCAATGGAGGACAAGTCTTACAATAAACAGTGCAAATGCAGCAATGACTTAACCTGAGCTGTCTCTAGGCCACAGTACCACACTGCGTCACTTTCCTCTCCTCCCCTGTCCTGAGTGACCAGCAGAACAGACAGAGGCCCTGCTCATGGGCTCTGAAATTAATTCAGTTGACATTCTATGGACATATGTTGACATTTGATGGGCTTTTGCAGGGGGTATCCATAGAGTAAGAGAATGATATCTGTGTATTATATCAAAGGATGGAGAGGAGATGGGGGTGTCAATGAGATTCTGTTAAATCATGTAGGGCTACAGCATGATGTAAATTATACGAAGTAAGGAGTAGAGAATGTACTGGGTTTGGCTGGGGGAGTTTTCTTCACAGTGGCTAGTATGGGGTTGTGTTTTGGATTTGCACTTAAAACAGTGATGATAATATAAGCACTTTCTGTTACTGCTAAGCAGGGTTTCCACAGAGCCAAGCCCTTTGTTGCTCCTCACTCACACCACCAGGGAGGAGGTTGATGGCATAAAGGAGTTGGGAGAAGATGGGACACTGGCAAGACAGCTGGCTTCAGTGGACTCAAGGGGTATCCCGCATCCTGTGGCATCATGCTCAATATGTAAAGCTGGGTGGAGAAGAAGGAATCAAGGGGGAGAGTATTTGTCTTTTGAAGTCACTGTTACGCGTGATGGAACCCTGCTTTCTTGGAGATGGCTGAACACCTGCCTGCCTCTGGGAAGTGGTGAAGGAATTCTTTGTTTTGTTTTCCTTGTATGTGTGTCTTTTGCTTTACCTACTAAGCTGTTATTATATCTGTCCGAGGTTTTTCACTTCTACTCTGCTGGAGGAGGAGTGGTCAAGCAGATGCTGCATAGTACCTAGTTGTCTGCTGGGCTTAAACCGCACCTATAAAGTTTTAACCTGTTGTCTCATTTTTAAATACACTAATCTACATCTCTCAAAAAGCTGCCTATGAAGCTGCTCACTGACAGTGTTATATTCTCCTTCTTTTTCAAACTCTCTGTTCTGCTTCTGCTCACGTGCTTGCTCATAGAAGTAAAGAAGCGCATAGAAACACCTCAACCTGCTTCTGGGATTTAATAAGGAGGGCTGTCTCAGTGTTCAGCATCCACCATCTTCTTCTCACCCAAGAAGATGCAGTTCAGAGCAGAAAGCCTGTGTTTCCTGTCGCATTCAAAATGATACAGCAAATAACTATGTTTAGGCAGCATTAACCATTCAGATGACATCACCAGAGATGGCTAAAGGAATATATGCATAATGCTGATGAGATCTCCCTCAGATCTTTTTTTTTTTCTTTTTAATCCTTTTTAATAAAGCATAGCTTATATATCAGAGCAAGACTGGTTTATTAGTCTTGAAGTGGTTTGTTTGTATAGGTTTCAGGGGGTTTGTTTGGAAAAATTGTGATCAGCATGCTTTTGATTAGCATAGCTAAGAGTACTTTCGTTTAATGAAATGATTAGTTGATTCACCCAGATATGCAGCCACACTGCAACAGCTGCTTTAATGAAGACAAAAGATTTTCCTTCAAATACAACCTTATCTCATTAACATGAAGCAGTACCCATGGATACATGTTAATTATAAGGTTGATAAGAATATGTAAGGACAGCTAAACCTGGTGGCAGTGAAATTTATGGAATAGGTTTTCTAGAGTGTGCTCCCATGGCATGTACAGGACAAGTAGGAGATCAGGTCCAGCCAGCATGGGTTTAGGAAAGGCATGTCTTACTTGATCAGCCTAATCTGCAATGACAAAGTGACCCACCTAGAGCAGGAGGAAAAGGCTGTGGATATTGTCTGCCTGGACTCCAGCAAAGCCTTTGACAGCATCTCCCACAGCACACTCCTGGAAAAGCTGGCTGCTTGGACAGGAGCACTCTGTGCTGGGTTAGGAACTGGCTGGATGGTCAGGCCCAGAGAGTGGTGGTGAATAGTGCTGCATCCAGCTGGAGACTGCTCATGAGTGGTGTCCCTCAGGGGTCTGTGCTGGGGCCAGTCCTCTTTAACATCTTCACTGATGATCTGGGTGAGGGGATCTAGTCCATCATCAGCAAATTTGCAGATGACACCAAGTTGATCTGCTGGAGGGCAGGAAGGTTGTGCAGAGAGATCTGGACAATCTGGATCCATGGGCCAAGGCCAGCTGTGTGAGGTTAACTAAGGCCATGTGCCAGTCCTGCACTTGGGTCACAACAACCCCGTGCAGAGCTGCAAGCTGGAGGAATGTCGCTGGAAATCAGCCCAGAGGTAAAAGACCCTGAGAGTGTTAGTCAACAATGGCTGAACATGAGTCAGCCATGTGTCCATGGTGGCCAAGAAGGCCAATGGCATCCTGGCCTGTACCAGAAATAGTGTGGCCAGCAAGACCTGGGCAGTGACCATGCCCCTGTACTTGGTGAATCCACACCTCAAGTCTTGTGTCCAGTTCTGGGCCCCTCACTATAAGAAATAGACTAAGGTGCTGAAGTGTGTCCTGAAGTGCTGAAGAGAAGGGCAACAGAGCTGGTAGAGGATCTATAGAGTAAGTTCTATAGGAGAGGCTGAGGGAACTGGGATTTTTAGCCTGCAGAAAAGGAGGCTCAGGTGTGACATTATTACTATCTACAGCTACCTGAAAGTGGGGGTCAGCCTGTGTTCCCAGGCTGCTACTGACAGGAGGAGAGGACATAGCCTCAGTTGTGTCAGGGTAGGTCCATGTTGGACATCAGGATGGATTTCTTCACTGAAAGGATGGTCAGGCTTTAGAACAAGCTGCCCAGGGAAGTGGTGTAGTCACTATCTCTGGAAGTGTGCAAGAAACGACCAGATGTGGCAATTAGAGTAGTGGTCTAAATGCCAGGGTGGTGGTTGATCAAAGGTTGCATTTGGTGACCTTGAAGGTCTTTTCCAGCCCTTATGACACTATGATTATAATGTTGCAGCTGAATTATTTAACAAAGGCTATTGAAAACGAGCAAAAAACAAGAAACAAAATAATTAGTCAGGCCACTCTGGGCTAAATACAGCTTTAAATCACTTTAATATATGATGATAATCAATTTCTCATAAGTTACACCACCTGGAAAGCTCGAATATAATTGCTGCATTCCTGCATTGCATACTGTTTGAAAAGGGAGGTATAGTGCAATTTCAAAATAGAGCCCTAATAGAGCCTTCTGCCTCCTTAAAAATAATTATATGTTTTCATTATCCTCTTTATTATTTAGCAATGCCATCTGTAACCTAAAGGCTATATAAATACAGATTTTGGTAAATAAATGCAATTTCATGATAAATGGAAACTATACAAACTTTTAAAATCCCAAGGTGACCAGACAAAAGATGCATACACAACCTAAACACAGTACTTCAGACTGCTTCAGACAAGTAGCTCCCAGGTCACCACAGACCATCACCACAGCAAAAGCTTCAACTTCTGTGGGGGAAGAGTAAAAAAGATGTATTTGTGGTATGAGACAGAGAAGGATAAGGGAGAGAGAGATTCACACAGTAAAGCAAGATTCAACACTGAGCCCAAAGGACATATCAGTGGGATGGTATGACAGGAGACCCTGTTCAATGACATTGCAAATGCTCTGTCATTAGAAATACTGAACAGACCTGGAACTGCGTTTTCTGCCTTTTTGTGCTGCCAGATATCTTGTAAGAGTTTGGACAGATGGGTTTCATTTCCCTATCTGCAAACACAGACGGTGAGTTTTCTTGATGCACTGCTGCTTCAGATCTCCTCTACTGTTTGTTGCTGCCCTCTTCCATCCCTCATCTCGTGCTGTGACCACTTCAAACGATTCTGTGTTTCCAAACAGAAGCCAATACTACAGGACCTTGGCTCGCCGACAGAGGCTCGACAAAGCTGTGCTAACGCAGGAACGCAAGCCCTCGAGAAGCAGAAGTGCACAAAGCCTTTGTGGAAGCTAGACGGCAGTGTTGGCACATGTTCTGAGGCACAGGCGAGCTGCTGCTCAGGGCTTGCACAGCGGGCTCTAACTGCGCCAACTCCGCTTACGGGAATCGGAGAAATCTGAGAAATTCATCATCATCATCTTCTTCATCTGAAGAAAAAATGGGTTAGCATCTCTGAAACTTCAGCCTCAAAAACAACAACTGCGAAAGGGGTGCTCAGGGAATAGGGCAAAGCAACAGCCAAAAAGGCTCAAGTGAAGTTCCCAAAGCAGAAAAAATAAACAATTTTCCTTAACAGTAAAAGGTATTTTCTCCCTTTGATTCTGCATGGCAGTAGAGGTATAATTGAACAGTGACACACTACTAAATGAGTTTGTCACTTAGAGCAAGTTACGGTTTTTGAAATGGCTCTTTACATTAAAATGAAAGAGGGGTTGAGGGCTCTGCCACAAACACTGGAAGAGACAAATGGTTAAAAAGATAAAGACCTTCAAAGACCGTATGTTGCCCCAAGCAGCCGTTAATCGATTTTACTGTGGTTCAGTGAGTTTGGCCTGCTTTTAATGGTTCATTTGGCAAGTTGTTGCTGCAGCGATTTCCAATAATAATGTCATAATAATCTTTTAACTGGATACAGATGTATGGCTATTCAGGATTACTCTAAAAGTGATTTCTGGACTTGGTGAGATGGAAAAAGATAGACAGTAAGTTCCTTTAGTTCCTTCCTCTGTGGCACACATCACACTTAACAGAAGGACAACAGTCTCTCTAGGGAAAGACATTTTCTTCCACTCATTTTGAAATAATTGCAGCAGCTAAGAGCACAACATGGCCAGCAGATAAAGATAGCATTTACTTTACTACATTTACTATCTGTTTTACTGATTACAGTCATTAAGACAACATATTTTTACTCAACAAGCTATTTTTTGGTTGACATAGTTCTCCGTTGAAAATTATATAAATGATATTTTGACTCTATCCTTGCACTGATTCAAGTGGCAAAGTAATCAAAATTACTAAAATGATGAATTGTAATAAAGACCATATATTGGTTTTTATCGTGAACCAAAAGCTCAGTGCCAGCATTAGAGCACAAAAGGGAAAAAAAAATTAAACCCAAACAAGTGAAATAATTTGCTGATTGTGCAGCTTGATAATCATATCTTATCTTTCTTCATTAGCTGCAGTCATCCAGCTGTCACTCCACATTGCTACAAAGGCTCTCAAACACAGGAAAGCACCCTCTGTGTTCTCTGATGTCATTTTTCAGATGTAACTGTGGGTGGACAGTACATTCTGCAGCAGGTAGAGTAGTTATTGCAAGAAGGAGAAATTTGTAATGCACTCTGCTTTGCAATTCCTTCCCCTTTTTCCTTTCTTTAGAAGATTAAATCCAAAATCCATACAAATTAATCACTTGACTGGGGGCAAATAACCTCATCGAAGTAAATAAAAGCATACAGTTTAAAAATCGTATTCTGTGTAAACATCTGCAGTAGGTTTCAGATCCGTAACCGACATGAAGCTTCCCATGACTCTGATAGTTGTTGCCAGCGATTTCAAGGTGTCCATTCACATGCAAAAGCATGTGCTGCACATCCATGTTCAGGATATAAAGCCAATTAGTTCAGTATTAGCTACAAACACACACAGGGACACAGGCACAGACACAGGGACAGACACACAGACACAGGCACAGGCACAG
>VZTT01068664.1:24266-36345 GCA_013400855.1 Buphagus erythrorhynchus
GAGACCTTGGCCAGTGGGCTGGGGCAGCTGGCCAGGACACAGGGACAGACAGACAGACAGACACACAGACACACAGACACACAGACAGACAGACAGACACACAGACAGACACAGACACAGACACACACGCTGATTTATCCGTGTTTGCAGCTGCTGAGCTCCATCTGCTGAGCTGCTGCTCACTGTCCGTGCTGCAGCAGCGATCTGTCCCTGCCTTCTGCTTCTCTCTCTGTCTCTCTTCTTCCCTCCCTGCTCTCTTTTCTGTCCCTTTTCGGTAGGAACACTTACCAATAAACAGTTCTCACATATAAATAAAGAATAAATAGTTCTCACATATAACATTGCTGCCTTTATGTTTTATTTTCACCTGAGAAATCTGTCAGTAAGAATCCTCCTCAACTCCGCTTTTACAGCGGGACGGGACATTCGTATACCCTCTTTGCCGGGTCAGACTGCAGGGATGGTATTTACCGAAGCACCGTACGTCTCCAAGAAGGGCTCATATTCTAATTTACAATATGGCACACAAAGGGGGATGCCAAGGTCTTGACAGTATGCAGAGTTCAGCTGAACTCTGGAGGTAAGCTGCTTCCAACTGGTTTTTTATATTATTTGCATTCCAAAGGGTTGTGGATTACAGTTTACGTGAATTTGCAGCTGAATGTATTTGCTCATTATCATCTCATCACCTGTTACAAGGACAAAGCCCATGACTTAAAAAAAAACATCCCCTGCCTTGGTAAAGCTGAGCCGTCTTCTCCGCAGAGACTTGGGTGTTTCACCTCAAGAGAACTAAACGAAGCAATGTTAACATTTCAGTCCTTATTTCTGTTCCTGGGCTGGTACATGGCACCTATTAGGAGTTACCTATTCAAAATGCAACAATTAAAAAAGGTAGTCAATTAAGTTAATATGCCTGGCTTAAGAAAATGCAACGTCGGGCTGTAGCCTACAGATCTTATTTACTGCAGCTTATTTACTGCAAGAAGGGTTTTGCGTCAGAAAAGAATGGAGGGATTTAGCCTAGTGAAAAAGATGTCAGCAATGCACCCCTCCTCAAATAACTGCAGTTGATTAGGCTTGATCTCAGGTTTCAAGGAGGTGTGACAGAACTGTTCTTAGAGCCATGTGTAACTCTGAGATAACCGAATTTTTGTGGGGGTGCAAAAGACAGCATGCACTCCATGGAGTTTACTGTTTACTTGCAAAACCAGCAAGTGAAGGGAAATACAGTCGTTCCTGTTTCCCTGAGCAGAAGCTGGGGACATGAGCTGGTAAGAAAGTTGTCTGTGCCCAGAGGCCAGGTGAGAGCTAGTGATTGACCGCAGTCCTCCCAAGCCAGACAGGGCTTCAAAGAGCCTTTAAAAACACAGCTAACATATAACATATATTTCTATTAAAGACTTCTGAAACTGTACTGAAATACAGCCACAGCTGTGATGGGAAGTGTGGGCTGCAAATGGATGACAATGGAGAACTGTAGAGATTAACAGAAAATAAAACCTATGATGTCACAGTGCAACGTCCCAGATTAAAATACAATGAGACTGATATTTAAAAATCTGAGCAAGATGGACAGTGGACCACCCTGTCTGAAGGGTAGGATAGGAAGGGAGACAGTTCCACTGGACAGGCAATGGCAAAATGCCCTTCTCAAGATTAAGCAAGTCAGAAGAGGGGGGTGTTTTTTCCATCCCCCTTAGTCTGCCAGTACAAGTGACCACATGGGGACATCATCCACTCATAGATTATTGATCTGTATTTTTCCGAACAGCTTGCTTCTTTCTGAATGGTCCGCTAATTTTGGCTTCCAGCAAAAAAAATTCAGTGCAAAACCAAACAATAACAACCAACCAAACTTGCATAGGGAATTTTGGTTTTGGATAAAAAGAAATATTTTACAATAAATAGTAGGACCAACCTAGAAACTCAGAAACAACTTTAGTTACTATTCCAGATATAATGGGACATTTTAATATGTATTAGGACAAAGTCTGTGTGCAAATATGTAATTTAATGTGCTTTATAAAGTGGTTGTATCTCAAATCACTAACTTTACATTTGAATGGGTAGTATATAGATAATGTACAATTTCTTGAAATATTAAAAGCTCAGAAAACCATGCTTTCTTAAGATGGATATCGGTAGACTAGAATAAACTGGCTGTGTTTTCTGTGCAAGATTCACCCACAGATTGTCTATGAGTAAGTCAATGCCACTATCATTTTTTCTTAATTAGGAGGCCTTTACCTATGAGGAAGAAAGGAACATAACTACATCTCAAAACTACTTTGCTCATGCTTCAGCCTATTGTTGGCCAATTTATATTTTTCAGCCACAATTCTAAACAGCTTCTCGGAAAAGAGCTCATTTGAAGAGTACATACTTCTGGTTTTGGAAGCAATTGTAAAAATAGCTTAGTACAATTCTTATTAATAAGCATATGTTCTTTCCTTGCTTTCTCAGGGTCAAGCATAACTTGGTTTTTGCTGTTTAAGTTAGATAATGAAACTGTAAGTGATGCATGAGACATCTGTATAAAACTTCTGTGCTGAATTAAGTGGGAATGTCAGCTGCCACATAGAACTGAGTTACTATTAGTTTTAGAAGACAGGAAGCTGTGCCTGCAGCCTGCTGCTAATTTACATTTTCACGGTCATATTTTTCACTAAAGTAAATGCTTCTTTCTGGGTTCTATTGTGTAAAAAGCCCAAATGAAAAAAAAAAAAAGTTGATGGTATGCATGTGGATGATGAGAACTGTCAAATCAGGCACACACCCCCATCCCTCCCAGGGGGCAAAATGCAAAGTAGAGACTTCTGAAACCACTTGCCCTTTAGAAAACAGAGCCACATCCACCAAACTAAAGTTTGACTTTCTTTCCTGACACAATCAGCTCAGCAGACGCAAAACATGCCTTTGAAAAAAAAGTAGAAAAATGCCTTTTCCTTCCTCTGTTGTGTTTATAATAAGTTTAAGCACAACTTGCCACAAGTTGAAAATTAAAAAGTCAAATTGAAGTCAGGATTTTGCTAAGTTCACACAATGTTCCTTTGAGCATAGTAAAGTAAAAGTTTTAAAGTGCTAGTTAAGAAAGACAGAGCCAAAAGGCTCTTACTCTACAGTGTAAAAATGGTACTTTAATGCTATTAAAAGCTTTGAATGAGGCTTTCAAGCAGCATAAAGAACTAAAACACAATTAAAAGCCAGGAGATAACACCTATTTTATATTCCATATTTAAAAATCTGTAATTATTTTAAGGTTCATTCTCTTCTCATGCCTGCATGGATAAGTTGAATTACTCTAGTATGAAGCTGATTAGGCCAACATATGAGAACCTGGACAGACATTGTGTCTTTATAGCCATCCAAGAACAAGATATCTAGCTTAAATTGGCCAACTAGGTTTTCATCATAGGCCATCTAGTTTTTTGCTGAAAGATCAGTGTCTTGGGTTTCATCCATGAGCCAGATCAGTCTGGTCCAATGAATTTTTACTCAATGCTCTGCTCTCAAATTTCTTCTGAGTTCCTTAAAAATGTGAATCAGGCATAAATCACCAATGCACTTATTGCCTGCATGAGAGTACAAACATCTAAGGGTAAGAGCTGCAAGGGGTTTTGCTACACTAGTGCAACACTAAGCCCAAAATGCATCAAGTGACTTCAGCTTAAGCAGTTTAAGGTGGGAAAATAGATGTAACCACTGCCTAAATTTGGGACATTATCTGTATTTTTCTCCCTGAAAGTGCCCAGCCTTTTGCCACATACAAAATCCATTTGTGTCAGGCAAAGATCATGGACTTCTTGCATAGACTCAGTGCAGAGGTTTTGTCTTCTGAAGCAAAAAAGTTTTACCGAAGTTTTATAAAATAAAGTTGCCAGAACTAATGAATTTTTCATAAGGGGCAAATGGCAGAGACACGCCACAGGGATGATGCATCCTCAAAGCCAGTGAGGCTCTCCTGAGCACCTCATCTGTTTGCAGCTCTTCATCTTTCCATGGCTTCCAAAATGTGCAAAACTAATCTAATTAACCTTAAACAATGGCTTTTATTAAACAGAATGAAGAGGAAGAGAACAGCATGGAATTAGCCTGTTCATGGAGTGAGAGTAGAGACATTTTTACCGTTCATGTATTATGCCTTTGATTTTCAGAAAACCATGTGGCATGTGAAGTATAACCAGGAAGTTATCTCTAGAGCTGGCCTTCTTGAATTGTTGGTGCCTGACCCTAAGAGTTATGCATCAGTAACAAACTTTATATCCTCCTACTGACATTGAAAATAGCAACTTGAAACAAAGCTGTCTAAATGCTTCAAAGTTATCATGTGAGCTTCACTGAAAAAGTTTCAAATTACAGTGAGAACAAGATAACAAAGGATCAAGAAGGTATTTTTTTACCACTAACAAAGCCCAACATAATCCAACACACTTCAACTATCTACAAAAGTGTATATTATCAAATATGTTCCATTTCCTGGAGAGAGTCTCAACTGACAGTGCAAACACCCTTGCTTTTTTCCCCCCTTTCATCAGGGTCTTCTGATGCTACAGTAGGACTGTAAGTTGAACAGAAAGGCATGTTGTTAGCTTTTAAGTATCATCTCATGCCTCTCTTTCCCAACACTGATTCAAGATCATTCCACTTCCAAATCCTCCACAAGATTGTGGAGGTAGTGCACACAAGAAGTTCCATGTTGGCTTTTCCTGTGTCAGGACAGAGTTAATATAAGAAGGAAATGTCAGGAATGCTTCTCTGGAAGTGAATTGCATTTCCCATTAACCATTCATAAGGGAAAGTTGGCATGCGAAGTATGTACCTAAATAAAATGTGTGAGGACACAGTAGTGAGGAAATAGGCAAACTTCATGTGAGGTAGGATTTTCTGCTCTGTTTTTTCACCCAGAGAAGATCAATACTGTAACAAACTTTGATTTTGTTTGTCCTGAACACTGGGCAGCATCCATGAACATCCTCATGAATTAAAGAATTAATAAAATAATATCTAGGCAGCAGGTAGAACCACACCTCTGCCTTTAAAAAAGATGCATTCCAAAGGCTTAGCCTTGCTTGCTGAGCTGATGTTCCAGGCTGCACTGTCTGCCAGACTAGGCAGCTTGATTTCAAGCAATGAGATCCAGTCACACAGTGAGGAGATTAACTCACATCCGTTATAACACCTTTTGAGGCAACTCATTAAATCAGTCTGGCTGTGAAGTCCAGCACACCTGATGGCATTAATCTAATGTTTCAACCCGGGCCTGAGGTTTTCAGTGGACAGCTGTAATTACAATTGATTGAAAAGACATTTCCACAGAAGACTTTCTGTTTCCTGGAATTCAGGCATTTCTGAATATTTTTCCTATGTTGCCCAGCCCAGTCATTCCAATCTTATTATGTCCTGGGAGGCATATACAACTTTTTAGTAAGTTCAAATCAAGGTATGAAATCGGTAATATTCTGATGACAGGCAAGCTGTAAAGTTAAGCTCTGGAGAAAAGCTCACATGGTCTTTTAATGACACTATCAGTCTTCTGCAAGCTTCTACATCCTCCCTATATGTTGGGGAATGTGGTGAGAAGCTCCTGCTTGGTTCACTGTCACTCCAGCTGTGACACTGGACGGATCGCTGTTTCTTGACATCTTCCCTTTGCTCTTCCTTGATGGAATCCTCTGAGTCAGAGGACAGCTCAACCACTTCTGGTGTCCTCTCAGCTAAGGGCTTCACATACCCAACAATGACACAATTGTCTGAGGAAGAGCCACTGTCGTTTGAGTCAGCATTAGCCTGTAACTCAGTTTGCAGCTTGGCTCTTCGGCTCCCTGCAGCAGAGTCCTCATCAGAGCTTTCTGATGACTCCAGAGGAGAAGCTATGGTTGCACGAACGTCTTCTGAAATGGAATAGGAAGGTCCTGGAGTTTCATCATCCCAGGGGGCCTGACTAAGACCAGGCACAGACAAACTATTATCTGGCCCTTGTGGGTACGCCACATCTGGAGATATTGTAATAATTGATGAGTCTGAGTGGCTTCCTTCCTCATATGATGGTGCAGGACAGTCATAATTGGCATGCTGATCATACGCTTCTAAGTTAAAAGGACAACGAGCAAAACTGATGAATTCATGCAGGAAGTGCTCTGTCCGATTCAGCAAAAATGGCTTTATATCATCAGCAAAGGCCTGACTTTCCAGGTCATATCTGGTTACGTTACTCATGATGATGTGCTGCACAATATTGATCAAAGATCCGTGGGCACCAAACAGCACTGTCAGCTCTCGCTTCAACCAAGGAACCAAGCGGTGAAGGCAAGCAGGGTTGCGGCGGAAGAACTCCGCTGAAATCTCTCGGTACCGGCCACCGTCCTGAATGCTGCGGATGCGCACGCCAGTGCGGTACAGAGCCCTGCGGAAGTTGATCATGTCCTCCTCCTGGATCTGTCGCAGAGATCTGCCCTCTGCGCTCGCCTTTCTCCTTGAGGCCAGCCTCCTGATCATCTGCTGAATCTCTCTGTGCCTGTGTCGCATTGGCTCACTTGACAGCCCTTCAAACAACATCCCGTTATCTGGAGGGGACAGCATCCTTCGGGAAGGGGAACTGCGCGTGCGGCGTTCCCTGGTTAACGTGGTGCGATAACGAAATCTCCGGCCATCAGGGCTGGCAAAAGAGCTGGTTTCTAAAGGGCTGAGTATATACTCCTTAAAGTCATCTTCAGCACGAATCGTATGGAAAATGGAGAAAAACGGCTGCTTGCAGAGCGGGCATTCTGCTTTGTTTTTTGACCATTCTTGGACACAGCGGAAGCAGAACCTATACAAGCAGCGATCCAGATATGCAACATTGTCAAATCTATCCAGGCAGATGGGGCATTTGGAGTCGGGAGATGCATCTGTTGGCAGCTTACTGGTGCTGGCTTTTGGCAAAAAATTGCTATCTTCTGCAATCTCTCAGCTAACAGAGAGCACCTAGTACCTCCCACATTTTAGGATTACCATTTGGCTAGTCAGGTCATCCCTACTGCAAAGCACCTTGGATCATGAGTCACATCCTGACCTGTGAAATAGGGGCTGAGTTTACTCACTGAGATAAGGAGTTTTTCCAAGCAGATGCTCTGTGTGCATCTCCTGTGTCTGTTCTTGGCTCTTAGCCAAAGTGTGCCCACAAGGTCCCAACTTGCAGTAGAGGTTGGAGGATCTTTCTTTTTTTTTCTTTCCTTTAGTTCCCTGTAATCTCAAGGACTGGTCTTAAGCAGCCATCTCATCTTGATGTGAGCTGCAGGCAGCTGTTGGATGGCAGTATTGCTCACTAATATGTGAATGGGAATTGAGTCAGAAACTCAAAAAGCAAAGGTTAACTTCCACAACCACTTCTCTAAGTGGTTCTCATGATCTAGTGAGCTATTTTACTTTGTAAAATAATCATGTTCTAAGGGAAAACAAAATAAAATAAGATTTGTTTTAAAAGAAAATATATTATTATTGTCTAATCAAAAACCCAGACTCAGTCTCCTGGACATGAAAGGACATATACAGTCTAAACCAGCATCATAATCAAAAAGACCAAGTATGTACACGATGCAGTCACTTACCAAGGGACTGAATATTTGCAAAATTGCATCCCCTTCTTGAGGAGTTCTCTGGGTAACAGTTGGAAGGGAAGATAGAAAGAAATTCAGCATGATCTGCAGACTTTTATTTCTGAACATGGAATAATATTTAATATTCCCTGGCACAGGCTCTCCTATTCAAAGCCTTCAAGTTCTGAAATGCACTGGCTCTACTATCCAGCTGTACATCCTCCCATCATTCCTCATGCTCCTGCAGGGATGCACATCCACTGGCCAAACAGTGCCCACATTAGCAACCTGACACCTTAAACATATTCAATGCCTGCCGTTTGGCTGCCTGATGGCAAAGAAGCAAGCTAAACTTGAAAAGTCAAGTGGAAATCACTGAACAGTGAGCCATGTTGCAGACACAAAGTAAAGCAAGCAATGAGTTCTCAAGCTATGTGAAAACTGGGTCAAAAGGGCCTGAAACAGAAGCTGTTAAGCAAAGGGAGAAATAAAAGTTGTTATTTCAAAGACAGTCCATGCAGCAATATTTCTCTGTGGCCAGGATGTGCTTTGCTTTTGGCTCTGCTCAAGACTGAAGGCAGTTTTGAAATGTAATACAGCAGAGGTTGTATAAAGCAGAGGCAAGCTGCATTTGGAGCAGCAGCCATGTACAAAAGCAGGAAGGTGAGTAGGAAAAAGCAAAACCAACAATCCTGATAAAGGGAAGAAATTATATCACATGCTTTCACAGATAGGCAAGGACAGCATTGAAAACCTTCCACACTCACTATTGGGTAAAACCACATATACAGAACTTTTAACCTTCCAAGGATTTCATGCATGTTGTCCTCTTAGGACACAACATCTAAGCTTCCAAGCCTATCCATACAATGACTAAACTTAATACCTCAAAAGAGGAGCAATAAAACCAGCAATGACTCCATCCTCCTCAGAGAAGGATTCTAGCAGGACAGTACTTACAAGAATCCCTGTAATACCCTTTTGTAGGCATTTCAGACTTACAAAGGTGTTGCAACAGATCCTGGGCAGCTTCTGGTCCTTCATTGCAATGTATTCAGAGCACAGCACTGAGTGTAGAAAAGGGGAACCTTGGAAAAAGAGGTGCATGGCAGGTGTGAACACTACTAAGACAACCCACGCTTCCCTAGTGCAATGAAGTTAGAAAAAAGCATTTCCACCCAGGACTGCAAGAACTTGTGTGAGACAACAGCAGAATCCTGCACTGAAAAATTTACCTGGATATTTGTACAGAAGTAGAAAGGGCACAATGTTTTTTCTAGAAGTCTTAGCCAGTTACCCCCAAAATATTTGTCCTTATGTCTTGGAAAAAAACAGCCAACACTTGTAAACAAGGACTGAAGGAACATCCTACTCTAACAGCAGCTTCTTATAAAGAGGATGAGCCAGGTGGAGTAGAGACCATAAGGGAGAGAATAACAAACGTAATTCACATCTTGTCTTGCTTCCATGACAGCTGAGCCCTGCACGCAGAAAGGCTTCTGGGTCTCCCTGCTCTGCTCCTTGTATGCAGTGGAAATACTGCTTTTGTTGTATGCCACATCATTATGTTGCAGATGGAGAAAGAAAGAAAAATAAGCCCTTTTTGTACTTGCCTACAAATGGTCAGGTTATGAAAGAAATGAATTGCAACAAATTATGAGGTCCCATTCAAAGTGCAGCTCTCACCAAGCACAGAGCATTCCCAGATAAGCAGCCACTTGTCCATTTAAATTTTTTTTAATTTTTTTTTGTATTTTTATTACATATACTTTAGATATCTAAACAGCCAGTATGGAATAGCCTGGTTTGGGGAGCATGCACTGTAACTGTGGCAAGTTCTCACAGTCAGGCTGATGGTGCAAGGCATGAACTGCACATTTAAGTTATATAAGCAACTTTCACTAGAGAATATATAAAATGTCAAAATCTGGTACTATGCCTTATGTTCCTCTGTTTCAGAGTTTAAAAGTTAAAAACTGCTGCAAAACCCCCAAGGGTTTTCAGTCACAAAGGTATAATCTACATGCATTGAGCTTTAGATATTTGAGAAGCCTTTAAACATCTTTAAAGGTTATCTTTAAATTTAGTGATTTGAGAAGGTTTAAAGGTTTGATTTTTAATTTAAGTTATTTAATTCTAGCACTCCTAGAGTTTGGAAAATTAGGTGTCCAGCTGGATTCATTCTACACTTTTAAGACTTTTTTTTTTCTTTAAATTCTGAGGTAAAATGACTTATCTTGATATTCATAAAAAGGCAGTTTACAAATATAATGACACGTGACACGTTCTTTCCTTGGCTGGGGACACATGATTAAACTGATTGCCAGCTAAACAGCTGCTGAATGTTGAGAAGGTTTGCCATCAGCCTGCAATGTAAAAATCTACACACCCTCCATCCAAATTTACATGGCATAGTACTACAAAAAGAGATAACATAATCACTAAGCAGAAAGCAACCACATGAAATAAATGCAGTGAATATTTACTTATCCAGCCACTAAATAAGGAAAATGCAATCTAGATTGAGTGAGACAAAAATGGAGAGTCCTTATTTTTCGTATGATACAAACCATTATCATAATCTTGCTTAAAAATCCATGTGAACAAGTTGAAGTTACAGTGTGGTGGAAGGAGAGCACAAGCACACTTGTGCTGTGCCACATCATATTTGCTGTGTTTTAAAGGCAAGTTAGCTCATTTCTTGCAGCACTTGTGAAAGCAGGAGAAAAAATAGATAAGGATGGGGCAAGAAGAAAATTTGAAATATAGAAAAAGAGCAAACCCCCATTCACTACTTCAAGTTTCAAAGGCATCCTCATTTGCATATGCATACCTGAAAATTGAAAGTGCAAGTTTACTTCTACCCTTATAGATGTCATATTGTACAAATTCATAATGGGCTCACAGTCTGAAGAGACACAACGTGGAGTCCAAGCCATCTCTGAAGCACCAGCAGAACAAAACTTGTGCAGGGATACAGCAGCCAAGATCAGTACATAACAGCAGGTCAGCCCCTCAGCTTGGTCTGAGGTGCCTGTTCTTCAGGGACTGTAAAAATAGAAAGTGGCAGGTTGTTAAGAATGCACCAGCATTCTGTAGTGCTGCCGGTTAATGTATTCTGTTAAAGCCATATGTCACACAGACACTAAGGAGGAAGGAGAGGGGGACAGGGTGATGAAGAAAACTGACACAAGAGAGTGAGAAAGCTGAGGAAGAGAAGGAGGGTAGCTGCATCTCCACTGGTCTCCGTGGCTATTGCACAGAGTCAGGAGGACATCTTGAAAACAGCAATTTTGTATGCCAACAACCTAGGCTCAGGTAGAAACAGTGGTTCCACTGTCTGCTCCCCACAGGGATTGCCTGTCTGGCACAAGGTAAAGAGAAAATTAAGCTCTGGCTGAACATCCCATAATCCAAAACTAACCCCTCAGATATTCCTTTGGGCACCACCCAGCTTTTGTGCCAGATGCCAGGCCCTGGCTAGTGCAACATCAGCTCCTCCCTGGCTACTGCCTGTGCTGTGATGGGTGCTGTGTGGGGAGGAGGCCAGCAGAGCTTTGCACCCCACTTTGAACTAGAAGCATATCCTACAGAGGCACCAGAGTCGGACAGCACTTCAGACCAGGTGACACACCCTGTAAAAAGGCTTCAGGTTGTGTGCAAGACTTTGTCATCATTTATGTAGGCATCTAAGAATGAGGAGGAGAAGAAAGTGGTCCGTGTGCTGGTTTTGTTTTGGGTAGCGTTCACTTTCTTCACAGTGGCAGGTATGGGGCTGGGTTTTGGATTTGCAATGAATACAGGGTTGATAACACAAGAATGTTTGTGTTGCTGCTGAGCAGTGCTTGCACAGAGCCAAGGCCTTTGCTGCTCCTCATCTACCCCACCAGTGAGAAGGCTGAGGGAAGGAGGCTGCCCAAGGAATTGTGAGGGGACACAGCTGGGACAGCTGACCCCAAGTGACCCAAAGGATATCCCAATCTCATACCTTATGGTGCCGTGCTTAGCATATAAATCTGGAGGAAGAAGAAATAAGGGGAGGAAGTTCAGAGTCATGGCGTTTGTCTTCCTAAGTCATCCTTACACAGGATGGGCCCCTCCTCTCCTGGAGGCGGATGCATACCTGCCTGCCTATGGGAAGCAATGAATAAATTCCTTTATTTACTTTGCTTCTGTGTGTGACTTTTACTTTCCATGTTAAACTGTCTTTACCTCAACCCATGTGCCCCATCCTACTGTAAAAGAGGAATTGAGGAGGATTATTACTGACAGATTTCTCAGATGCAAATAAAACACAAAGGCAGCTATGTTATATGAGACCTGTTTATTGATTAAGAAGGGTAAGTGTTCCTACCGAAGAGGGACAGAAAAGAGAGCAGGGAGGGAAGAAGAGAGACAGAGAGAGAAGCAGAAGGCAGGGACAGATCGCTGCTGCAGCACAGCCAGTTAGCAGCAGCTCAGCAGATGGAGCTCAGCAGCTGCAAACACGGATAAATCAGCCT